>JAGFPH010007058.1:25931-40961 GCA_018207615.1 Philaenus spumarius | reverse complement strand
TGTTGTAGCACATGGTTGTTTATTGTTCTAACGTTTATACTATTTCATTTCAGTTTATGATGATATGTAATGCTGGTTTGGTGTCTGGAATACAGTACGAGGATATAATAAATGTGTTTTCAAAATTTGGATCAATCGAACGAGCGGTAATGATACCAGGAAAATCGTATTGTTTTGTCGTGTATCACAATGTTGCTGCTGCAGAGCTGGCTTATGAAAAGTTAAATGGAAACGTTAAATTAGAGAAAATGGACGGTCCAATGTATTTGCTGTTTTGCGAAGGAGGTAAATATATTTAGCAGCGCTCTTGGTAGAATTTGTAAGCAAAGTAGAATCAGCATTTTAAGGAAAGATTAACCCTTTCAACTCTCATTTATGACTTCCCATGCCCCCCAGGTCTCATTTAATATGCAGGTATTGGATTTCTCTAGTAACCGCTGCAATTACTGATTTAAAAAAAGTAATTTCTTCTAGGCTATTTTTTCTTTTAGTACAATACTAAAATGCTAATGAAAACATCAAAATTACAATAAAAATTACTCGCATAAAATTTACTAATCTAATAATTTACAAATTCAGCCTAACTATTTAATAACCCATTTATTATTTACTAGGGGAGACCCCTGCGTGCTCCGCACGCCAACCCCTAATGGTTAAAAGAACCAGCAAGGCTCAGGTCTACACGTTAAAACCCTAACCTAAAAGCTAGAAATACAAAAATAATTGCTTCAAATTTTGAAATCAGCTGTTAATGGAAATACTAGCTGACCCGTGCGAAGCATTCGCATTCTAACTTACTTAAATCCCACTTAATTAAAGTACACACCGTATATTTAGTATCGTATAGTGCGTATACTATACGATACTAAATATACAATTAATTAAAAATAGCAATATAGTGGCGTAACGGCAGCTCTCCAGCTGGGTATTTCTATCATCAGTGTCGCCAACGCCAGGAAAATATCCCTGAAACTTACTTGATCTTACATCACTGTTACTTTCAGATTCTTTATTTCCTTTTTTTTTGTATTTTTTCGTATAGTTGTATTTTGTATATTTTCCCGGTGTAGCGGTTAAGGAAAGCTTTAAAATGATGCCTCATTCATGTAATTTGATGATGTATTTAGGAAGTTATGGCGTACCGACAAAAAAATGGCCTTGAGAAATAATATATGTGATTGAAGCAAACAGCTATATTATCTGTTATTTTATTCAATTGGTTGCTATGGTAATAAATGTAAATACATGTGTTGGTTTATCATTTTAGGCCTAACCTAAGAACTTTTTCCGACTAAATTTACAAATATTAAAATTAAAAAAAAAGGTTTTTATCGAAATTAATTATAGCCTATGTTACACAGGGATAGTGTAGCTTTTTATTAGTAAAACTATTTTTTCAGTCGGTTCAGTCGTGCCAGAGATTACCCCCTACATACAAACAAAACAAAAAAACTTTACCTCTTTATAATATTAGTATAGATTTATTCAATATTTGTGTTTTTGTATAAATAACACAAATTACATCACAATGGAACAATACACACAAAATACAATTAAATAACGAGCTGCTTAAAAAATAGAGAAAAATATACAATAATTAACCTAAATACACAAAATTTAAAAAAAAATTTTAATCTGTAAGAATAAGTTTTAGTACAGTCAGGATAAAACATTGTTGCAAAAAAAGAGATAACATCTATCTTGAAATAGTATGATCGTGATGCACAAACTCATCCACCGAGTAAAATGACCCACACAATAGAAATTGTCTAAGACATTTTTTTAAAATCCTATAGTTTGGTGAATTTTGAATGCTTTTAGGAAGCGTGTCCATGAAATTTGCACCAGCTTGTGAGACAAGTTTACTATATAATTTTAACCTGTGCTGTCTGGCACGATACCCACAAGCTTGTCTGGTGCTGTAGTTGTGTATATCCACATTTTGGACATGATTGCACTTGAATTAAAAAAAAGCAGCACTTCAATTAAGTAAATACAAGGAAGTGTAAGCACTCTGAATTTATTGGAACAGTTTTTACAACTTTGTTTTTTATTCAGTCCCGCAATAAGCCTTATTTCTCTTTTTCCAAGAGAAACACTCTTTTCATATTCCGAACTGATGATGTTCCCCAAAGAATTCCATAGTTCAAATAAAGATACACTAGCCCAAAATAGGCTGTTAAAAGTATCGATGTACCACAGTATAGCTTCAAATTTCTCAGTACAAACATACCTGAGCTAGTTTTGGCACTAGTCCTGATAATGTGGTCGTGTCATTTCAACTTGTCATCAATTAGAAGACCAAAACGTTTATTGCACTTCTTCAAGTATACTATCACCTAACATGACACTTGGTGTCCGATTTGAGCTATGCTTTCTACTGAAGTGTATGTACAGTAGAGCCGCGGTCATCCAAGCCCCGACTAATCGAGTTCCGGGTTAACCGAGGTAGTAAATAAAAAAAGTTCGGTTTGCGGTAGACGCATGCGTTAAAGTAACCGCGCAAAGTGAAATTTGCACATAGCGCCAAATCTACTGTATTTATATTAGTCTTGTTAATGTTTCGTAAAAATAATGTCACTGAAAACACTTATAAACTTCTTAAAAAAATATTTTTAACTTCCCGCTAAAAAAATTGAAAATTTTCTAAAATCGGGAAGTTATTGGTTTCACTCCGTTTTTCGAAAATCGAGTATTCATCAGATCTCGATGTTTTGAGGTCCTAGGAATCTTCCCTGACCACTCCCGAGAGGGTGTCACCCTGTCTGTATATGTGTGTGTGTGTGTATGTAAGTATGTGACCCGCTTATAACTTTTGAACGGCTTAACCGATTGGATCCTACCAAACGGCATTCTAAAGAGTTCCATCAAACTTAGATTTCCTGAAAATTTCAACTAATTCGGACCGGTAGGTTCTGAAAAATTTCGAAAAAACTAAGAAATAAAATTTTTTCAAATCAGGTTTTTTTGGAATAACTTTTAAACGGCTTTACCGATCAATTCCAAAATCTAATCAGCTTTTAACCTTGAAAAGCGACGTCGATCGCTACCAGTCCGGTCAAAATCGGTTAATTCGTTCGTGATATATCGTGGACGAAAGAAACTAAAAATTTTTTTTTCTCAATTTCTCCGAAATTTTTCACCAGAAAAATTTTTGTTGTCGATTCTTTCAATGGACTCGAAAAACTGCATCGATTGCCGCAAATCGCATAAAAATCGGTTGATTCATTCGCGAGATATCGTGAACGAAAGAAAATAAAAAAAAAGTGTTTCTCCGAAACTTTTCATCTGAAAAATTTTTGTTGTTGATTCTTTCAATGGACTTAAAAAAACTGCATCAATTGCCGCAAATCGCATAAAAATCGGTTGATTCATTCAAAAGTTATGGCAGTTCAAAATTTCCAAAAATAGTGTTTATCAAACTTTCATCATAGTTTTATAAAATTAAACTTAGCGGGAAGTTACAGGGATGGCCTTTAGGGTCAATCGTTTTCCAAATTTTTTTACTGGAACACGTACTGTTTTTTTATAATTTTGTATTTGTTTTTATTTTCATTTGGTCACTTTTCTAATCATCAATACAATTTTGTTAATGCTTTTTCACTAAATGTCACGTTGTTCAATAAAACTCAAACTCGCTGTGTTATATCAATGTGCAGTTAAAACCAGTAGTGTTAAAAATAGATACGGTGCACAAGCAAGTGAGTTCCGTTAAACAGAAAGCACTTACAGTAGAACTCCAATTATCCGGACTCCAATTATCCGGATCACCAATTATCCGGATCAGATTAGAATAAGAACATAGTCAAACGGATGCGAGACTTGGTGGCGCGGAATCGATTTAAGGTAGCAAAACAGCTGACTCTGCCTGTATGTTCAAAAAAAAATGTATTTTACAGTGATTTAGTATTGTTTGTAAATATTATGTAATTTAAACATTGTCATTGATATTGTTTTTTCATAATAAATACCGTAAATGTTCTCTATTGTGTTTTGTTTACGTTTTTCTCCTAAAAATGGCATTTTTTCAAGAAAAATCCAATTATCCGGATTTTTGATTATCCGGATCGGGTCCGGTCCCAATTAATCCGGATAATTGGAGTTCTACTGTATTACTTCTTTAAGTAATCATTTGTTATCTAGAACATGTACTGAACATGTTCATGAATGTTATGAACATGTCAAGCCTATGTGTGTATTTTTATCATTTTGTATTTTATTTTCATTTGGACTTTAGTTTTTCATTTGATAATACAGTAGATGCCTTTTTTCACATTGTTGACCAGGTTTTTATTGATTTCAAAAGTTTACCGTACGTTTCCATCACGATTTTTAACAGTCCGTGTTATCCGAGTTTTCGCTTATCCGAGGTACCCTCAGTCCACATTAGATAACCACGGCTCTACTGTACTTAGTTTTACATGGATTGATTGTTAAATGGTTTTCAGCAAAATACTGTCCGATGGCATTGACTTGTATAAAAACCTTGTTCTCCAATTGTTGAACAGAATCTGCCTAGAAAACTTGAACAAATTGAATTACCCTATCCCCATATACTGACGATGACAAAAATTATGTTTCAGTTCCTTTGCTTAAGAGTAAGGTATACTTTGAACGTCTCCCAGATGGTTTGACGATTATTGAAGATTTTTTAACAGAGGACGAAGAAGAAAGACTACTGGCTTGTGTTTGTTGGGAACACATAAGTGATCATGTAGGTATGTGGCTTATACAGTGTACGTCATATGTACCAGTACTTGATTTGTAAAGAAAGAGATTCAAGTGCTGTGAACTACCGGGTTGGGGAAGTGGGGGTGGTTTGGACAAATTTTGAAATATAGACTTCTTTAAACGTTATTTTAACACTTTTCTGACCACTTAAAAAGTATATAAACTGTGGTAATTCTTACCTCAGCAATCTCAATTTTGATTGGAATTTCAAATTAATTGAGGTTACTATGATAAGATTTTCCAAAATATAAATGAGGCCTACTAGACTACCATCAAGTTTAAAAAAAGTGAACTCGATTTCATCTGAAATTAAAAAAAAATTAAATTAAAAGTTTGGATTGAAAAAACACATATTCACCAACAATCTTTTATTACATGTTTTATTATTTTTTTATTTACATTCTTTCTGAAATCATGATTTGTTACAAAAAGGTAGTAACTTGTAAATTTGAACGTAGGTTCTTAAATATTAAAAAAAAATATTGAACCCTAAATTTTTTACCTTGCAACTTATAAGGGGGATGGGGAGTTTAGGGAAAGACAGAGAGGACAGAGTTATATAGAGTGGACACTGGGGCTCGCTGGTGAGAATGGCTGGCAGCGCAAGATATCGGCTACTCGGCGTGACCTTAGCCAGTGCTGTGCGCTAAATATTCTCGTTCCAGTCCGGTTCACTCACTGCTGGAAAATATAATAAAAATATGAAAAATAATAAAAAAAAACCTCTACATAACATATATAGTTAATTAACAAAATCACTCTATAATAGTATTCTAAACTGCGCGATAAGCCTGCTACAGCGAGGCATTTAAACGCAGTTAAAACGCTTTAAATAATCGACGATTGCTAAGTAAGTACTAACGGTAGGTGAAAAAGGCTTTCAGGTATGAAACAATAAATTCTTTTGCAACATATCTCGGCCGAGAATTTTTTCTCTGACCAAATAACAAAATTTTCTGTCGCATGTCAAAAATTTAATGTTTGTTTTTTAATTAAATTTATGTTTCAGAAAAACATTTTCCTCATTAGACAGTGTTAAGTTTTGTACATTTGAAGCACACTGTTGCCTTCAGAAAGGTTTGGTCCTTCTATAACTGTGAAGTTTCATAATTTTTGATTGATGTTTTGAGGTATAAAAGACGTGATATGCTAAGCGGTGTCGATTGCTCGGGCTAGTCAAGAGCAGCAGTCGGAACATTACAGTGGGGGAGAGGACGAACTGTCTGATCACAACTACATAAATGTCTCGCCAGGCTATACGATTGAGTCTCGCCACCCTTTTGTATTGTCCAAACACTTTCCCAGCAAGATCATGGGTTTAGTGACACAACTGACACCGCATAACGTGTGAATTGTTCCTTAAAAGGGGTGGGAGAGTTAGCAGTGTTGCTTGTAGTGGAACCCCCCTCTAAAGACTTTGATAGGACCCGCCGGAGATTACATTTTACATGTGAAAAAAATATGTAGTTTGTTTATTTCACGGTTAGATTCTGAGGAGGATGAAAATAGGCGGCCTGAAATCAAAGAAAATGGGGAATTCTAACTTTTTTCAAGTTCTGAGAAAACTGAATTCAAAGTTTGACATTAATATTTTGTAGATTTATGACGTTACACCTGAGTGGTTAAAATATTTATTGACGCTAAAACAGGGGTTTATATAAAGTAAAAGAAAACAATTTGACCAGACCTAAAAAAAAATCACGCTATGTCCGAGTTGACGCGTTAGTTGAAGCCGTTAAAACCAAGTTCAACTGTATTTGAATAATATTTGCTATTTTATTTTTTAAATAAATTATGTTACTTATTTATAGTTTAGATTTTGTTTAGAAATATATCTGACAATCCTTGTTCTTTTTTACCTTTATTATAATGTAAAACTCATTTTCGAGTACAGTAGAGTCCCGCTATTCCGAAAATCCGCCTATTCCGAACAGAGTTCAGAAAAAATACCGATTTATTTAACATAAAAACAGGAGAAATTAAAAAGACGTTCATGAAAAAACCTACATTTAGTGTTAAACAAATAAGTTAAATAGAGACATATATATATAGCCTAAGCTTTATGAAAACACCTGAAACCAAATTGGAATAAAAGCTGGTTTTGTTTCCTTCACGTTTTCCATCCTTTTTGCGGGAAGGAAGCAACGACAACAAGCGTCAGGTGAAACAGATCCTTCAGAAATAAGGAAGGATTAGATACAACAGCTAAGCACTACTAGTGTTGTTGCCACATGCCAGTTGCGTTCAACTTTTTTTTTTCTCCGTTTTCATTATCTCGAAGGAATTTTATTTTTGTCTTGATCTTTTTTCAAGACTATGCGCTAATAACGGACAGACTGCGGTGTGACAAAACGGACAGTTCAAACAACCTACTCCTTCCCTTCCGTTTTTAGAACAAAACAGAATCGTAGCGCAACGGAGGAAAAAGAACGATGTTGTAAACCTTCACTAAGGCGGGGTCAAAAGCATTTGGCGCGTCTACGTGTGATATGAGTTCAGTTTTAGCGTTCACCTCCTCCTCCCTTTCTTCCGAGCCGATCAATGCTGTATAGAACTGACACTAGCAGATGTCCCCTCACTTCATTTACGCCTTAACAAGTCAATGCGTTGATATTATTAATGAAATCCGCCTATTCCGGATTCCCTCTAAACCAAACAGTGTTCGGTCCAAATTAGTTCAGAATGCGGGACTCTACTGTATAAGTATCCAAGTCAACGATATGATTAATAAGTTATCTGTGACTTCTAGGTTTCCTTTTATTACGCGTTTCAGGGCTTAAAGCGTTCCTTTAAAGCTCGAAACGCGTAATAAAAGAAAGCTAGAAGTCATAGACGGTGTACAGTAAGTACCTGATAACTTATTAATTTATTATAATTCCTTGTATATCATACAATGAATAATTTAATTATTCGATTTTATTTACCACCTTAGCTCTTAGAGTATGATTAATCTTGTATCTGCACTAAAGTTAGGCCTATAGTAATGAAATGTGGAAGAAGGAGGGGGTGTTGGAGTGGAACATAGAGTCCAGCCTAGTGTAAAACTAAAGAACAACATAAGTCATTTAAGATAAGGAAAACCTAATACTTATAGTTTTTTGTTTGTAGGTAAAATTATGAAGCACCGTAGAGTAAAGCATTATGGTTTTGAATTTAGATATGACAATAACAACGTAGATAAAGACAAACCATTGTCGGAGAAGATTCCTGATGAATGCGGTTTCTTAAATAAAAGGCTCGAAGAAAAAGGGTTTGCATCTCTTCTGCCTTGGAGTCCTGATCAACTCACCGTGAATCAGTACCAGAGAGGACAAGGTATAATCTTAACATTTTCCTAAAGATGGTATGATTTCATATTACTAATTTGGACTCACAATTGTTGTTTATAGTGTTACAGTACTTTTAGTGACAATATTTACTGTAACATTAGTGGTCAATATAACCTGGGTGTCACTGATCAAGAAAGTAAAGAAGAAGCCTAGAAATAAAAAATTAGGTAAAGAAATTTATCTTTAATAATTCCATGATTTAGAAATTGGCGATCCCATCGCCAAGCACCCTGCATTTTTTTTCTTCAAACAGCCACTAACTGTTAAATTTCTTACTAACAACTTCACTAATCCCTCTCTCCTTTTTGACTGAGCGAAGCGAGGTCTCCGTTTTAACTCGACCGTTCGGCATTTCGTCTGTATGTCTGTCTCACGATTACGGCCAAACGCCTTGACCGATTTTGATGATTTTTTGCATGAATGTTCCTTATTCCTAGGCCAAGCCATGTCTATATAAGGTTTTTTCCATTTTTTATTTTTAACCCCTTAAATAAAATAAAAATGGCGACCGCACCGTTTCTCTCAGTGTAAGCTTTTTTCCAAAGCCAGTTTGTGGCTTAACCGTAAGTCGAATTTAAAAACTAAAGACATTTTGCCAATAGCAAATTTGATTTTCAACAAAATTGTATCCTTGATTTTTTGTCCGTATCTCTAACGGTAAGCTCACAAAATGGCCGTAAACTTCAAATTTGTTAAAAACCGTTCAAGTTTTTGTATTTCAACCATGTTTTTATATGTTTATTCTAAACCAATTCGAAAGTGTTGCATAGCTTTTTTGTAAATAAGGTTCAAAGAATTCATATATGCCAGTAAAAAAATAATTGAAGTAAAATTAACAAAGTTATTAGATCAAAATATCATTTGTTATTTTAACGAGCGAGGTCTACTGTTCACAGAACTACTAGTATTTGTTATTTTACTTGTGCCTGCTATGGTTTCACCCATTTCAAAACAATGTCAAAGTCATTATAGTGCATACTATATTTTACTACAGTAATTTAAAAAAGAAAAACAATAATTTGGTGTTACCGTTTGATATTCGGGATGATTTCGTTCATTAGTGCTGTCCTATTTTGTGAACCAAACATAATGTAAATCTAAATGCTTAGTAGAGGTGTGCAGGATCTCGAGACTCGAGCAGTAACAAGGAATAACTCAATATCGTCTCAATCTAGTTGTCAAGAGTACAATTCATTTCTCGGTTGTACTTTTCTCGATTCAGCCATAAATTTCTCGATACGTTTTAAGAGTTTTATTTTTAATCTTTTTATAAAACTTAAAATTTTACATTAAAATGAAAAGAAGATAATACAGAAGTTTTCCAAACAATGCAACAGGGAAGTGATTAGGTTATCGCAATATCTTATTTAAATTACTTGACACTGAAAAGAAATAGCTTAGCATAGCAGAGATTGAGTTTTATGTAACCTTGGGTTTTTCAGTAAAATAAATAATGGCAGTTAATTACTTAACTAAAATAATTATATACAAATTAATATGTAGTGTAAAGGGTTATTAATCAATAGTCAACTGTTAAAGTACATACCTATGAGGTACATTATATTTGTAATGCCTTTCATAAACTTAGTAACAATAGCAAATCAAAAGAAGGTTAACTTATTAATAATTAAGTTATCCCCATATAATTTTATATTCCTTTCAATGATGTAAAAGGGGGTGATACTTCTCGCTCTCAATTTGAGATTAACATTTTGGTTCATTCTTGTTCCAAAAATGCTATTCTTGTTTTTTTTCTCAATCTCAATAATTGTATTTAATAAATTCTCGTTTCTCGCTTGTTCCTAAACCTCAGCTTTCACTCGAATTCCAAAAGTAAATCTCGCACACCCCTAATGCTTAGTAATGAAGGTTGTACCGTCATTATTTGGTTCTCATTTAAAACCACATCACAATTTGAAATCTTCTTGACTTTTAACTTCGGACAAACATTTAAAACTGTCTCAAAATGTGTTAAAACTAATTTTGTAACTGTAACGTGATAATAACCAACTAACCAAAAATATAGTACTGTATTTAAAAAAAATTATTAAAAGACTATTATTTTACTTTTTCTCAGAACCAGCTTTTTAATAAAGAATTTTTTTATATCAATAATATTTTGATGTGTAATTTTGAAAATACCAAGGGCTGTTTTTACAATCCCTCTTAAATTTATTGTTTGCAGCAACCTAACAGCACGCATATATAAAATTTCTTTAAGTAAAAAACAATATACAGTTGAACTTGGTTATATCGTCAACGAAGGGCCTGAACGAATGTCCGAGTGACGTTATAAAGATGTACCAACAGGAAATCGTATTTTTGTTACCTTGAGTGAAAGGAATTGGTAGCATTATTCATGACGTTTATTAAAAAGAAAAACAATATACAGTTGAACTTGGTTATATCGTCAACGAAGGGCCTGAACGAATGTCCGAGTGACGTTATAAAGATGTACAACAGGAAATCGTATTTTTGTTACCTTGAGTGAAAGGAATTGGTAGCATTATTCATGACGTTTATTATAAAGAAAAACACTATACTTTTCTTTTAATGTACCGTAGGGTCCCGGTAATTCGAGCTAATTGGAGCTGACATCACCGACTTTGATAGGACTTGCAGTAGATTACATTTTACGTGTGAAAAAAATACGTAGTTTGTTTATTTCATGGTTTGATTATTAGGAGGGAGAAAATAGGCGGCCTGACATCAAAGGAAAGGGGGAATTTTACAAATTTTCCGAGTTCTGAGAAAACTGAATTCAAAGTTTGACATTGATATTTTGTAGATTTATGACGTTACAACCGATAGTTAAAATAGTTCTTGACGCTAAAAGAGGGATTTATAATAGCATAAAAGATAACGATTTGACTGGACCTAAAAAAAATTACGCTATGTATGAGTTGACCCACTAGCCGAGGCCGTTAAAACCAAGTTCAACTGTATATATTCTCTACTATATAAACAAATTCCTCTGATTCGTGTAACAACTCTTGCCATACTGCGGCATGCCATCCAAGTGCTTTTGCCTTTTCAATCATCATTTCCATGAAAATATCAGAGTATACAATAATGTTTGCATGGGGATTGGTGAGCAAAGGGAGCAGGGGTCCGGTGCCCTCTAATATACCGGGTGAGTTTTAAATGTCCCCCCCCCCTAATTTTTTCCGCATTTCTTAAGATATCGACTCCCAACCACCGCCGAACATCATTGATTAGTTTATACTTTCTTTTGATGAGATTCACATTTTTGGCCGCCATCTTGGATCCGCCATATTGGAATGAACTTTTATTTTTTAAATGTAAAGGTAAGGTTGTGGACCCATCATTTCAAACTATTTTTTTCCCGTAGAACACGATGCCGCAATTGGTTTTTAATTATCTGCTTTCGTTCTCGAGATATTAACAATTTTTTTTTTAAATATCGACCCTATATCATCAGATATCACCTTGTTGAAGACTGGGGATGCTCAACAAATTCGGCTACAATTTCAAACTCTGTGTCGTCATTCTGTTTAGGCCTACCAGGATTTTTAACACCTGCAACACTTCCGGTTTTTATAAATTTACTGACTAATTCTCTGACATATTTCCTGCAAATTGGCCTGTTGGGATGTAAATTGTTGAAACGTCTTTCAGTTTCATGAACGTTTTCTTCTGAAGCACCATAAAGTAAGATTATCTGTACCTTTTCTTGCAGAGTGCGAGCCATATTAACTAGCCTATGCAGATTTTTAGAACTATTATGCTCAAAGTTAAAAATAATACCTTAGCCCCACCTTTTTATCAAACTTACGATTTAAATATTATGTTCACACAATGACATAATATCCACGATCAAACAAAATTGTGCTTTTAAAAACTAGAATGTACCACACAAGTAACATGAGAACTAGAATTTTCAGCGGTTTTAAATAGCCATGATTTACAACAATGCTATCAGCTGCTAGCCTAATCAGCTGTTTATGCCAGGGTACCCTTTAACAACACCTTTCTGTAATTTTAACCATATAGCACTCTCACACAACAGGAGGACTGCGGGCGAGTTTGTTAAAGTAATTACTGTATGAAGCCTCAAAGAGAAATTATCTTTAAAATCGTTAATCAGTATTCTACAATTTGTAATACAGCTTTTAATGTTACAGCTTTGATTTACTAAACTGTTAATGTATTATAATTTGCAAGCTATCGGTTGCAAAAAATAAAAATATATTAAGTTAGCTTCTTTCGTTTATCAGCCCCTCTTTGGGAAAGCCATTTTGTAACTTAAGGTTACAAAAAATAAAAATATATTAAGTTATACTGTGTTAAAAAAATGAGGTTCGGTAAAAGGTTCAGAAATTAAAAAAAAATGTTTTAAATCAAAATAAAAATGCTATATGTGGATTATCTAATAATTATCAATATCTCTCCATCACCTCCTTCACTTATTCACCTTAAAAACAAAAGTCGTCGCTCATGTAATACTTAAAATCATTTATATACCTCCTAGGCCTATTGCCTTACTTCAATAATAAATCACCACCCACCTAAACTCTCCATAACATCTTTCTCCCAACTTCAACGTAGAACAATATCATATGTTTCACCTTACTTCAACTCACCTTACTTTTAAAACCTTAAAAATCACCTTCACTTAACTCCCACAATCTTAATAAAAAAAATAATAATCATAATATTTGCGATAATCCACATATAACCTCACTTATGCTCTGTTTGCATATATCTACTTGTAATTATTAATCACTGAGAAATATTTGTTAATTAATTTGATTTTCTCAGGGATGGATACCTGGCTATCAAAGTACAAACTAAATGGACATTCGTGGCTATATAAAGAAATTCAAGGCATCGTAGCAAGACAACTATTGTTTACTCAAACATAATAAAAAATGAATATTTACAGCAATTAAAAGACATCAACATAATGATACAAATATATAAACAAATCAAAGAACTATTTACAATTATACAAAGTTTCGTCATCCATATCTTAAGCTATGACGCAATAGAAATCAAAAGAAGTTAGTTTTTAGTAAAATGAAAAATTTTTTATATCTGCAGACTAAAAAATATGTCCTATGGCCATTATTACTTACAGTTTCACTCGTTGCACTGTTCTTTACCTAGGATTTTTCGTCGTTAACACAATTCACTTCTGAAGCCTATCTTACGCCAATCCCGCCGAAGCACATGGAAAAGTTATATGTCGAAAAACACTCAGTTTACATGATCAATTCAATTTTCTATAACAACACCAACTCAAAAGTACATTTGCTATAGTTTGGGACCAAACTTGTCACCATTTTATAAGAAAAACTACATTTTTCGTGTACTATTACTCGCCGGCTTTATGCAACGCACATGAACTGTTACGCCATCTTGTTAGAAGTGTACTTGTTGCCAGAACGTACTGTCGCGTTCCCCCTCGCTTAATACCTGTCTTTTGTCACGTACACAAGTTGATCCCCTCTCTCTCTTTGAATTGCTTCCATGATCATAGTATATGGAGTTTTTAAGTATACTGAGATCTCGATACATGTCGAATTGTGTTATGTCTTGTTATTACTTTTTATTTATTGAACTGTTTATAATTTCAACTGCTGCTTTATACTGTTCGTTTTTAACGCACTACTCATTGAAACAAAATCTCTTATATAATTTTCACATTTTACACACGTTCATATATTAATGTTCTTTAAGTCTGCTTTTATATTACCTACTTTTACAGTCTGCTTTTATATTTTATTATTTATTTATTAAAAAAAAACGATTCTATTGTAATTATTTTGCGTCATTAAGAAATGTATATATATAAAAATTATAAATGGTTAATATTATTTAAGTATTGCGTCATTTATTTATTTAGACCAAACCTCTGTGTTTTTAGTCACTATAGGAAACAGCTGATTATTTCTTATTTTATATTTTCTCTGTGACATGGCTGTTAGTGCTACAAATTTTAAAGTTTAAAAGTGACATAAATAAGCTTACAATGTCTTTTTATTTTTATTTTGTAGTATAATTATTTATTTAAAAACAAATAAAGGATTTTAAATTAAAAATCTGATTGCGGCAGCGTGTAAAGCATAAAAATTAGTTCAAAATCATGTGTCACAACACCACATTTACATTAAAAACAAGCATCTCAATCCAATATGGCGTACCCAAGATGGCAGTAAAAATGTACAACTTAATAAAAATCTATAAGTTACTACCAAACTGTGATATCTGATGATAAAGGGTCGATATTTAAAAAAAAAATTAATAAAACAAGGGATTTTCAATTTTTTACAAAATTTTTAATATCTTGAGAACGAAAGCAGATAATTAAAAACCGATTGCGGCATCGTGTTCTACGGAAAAAATAGTTTGAAATGATGAGTCACAACCTTACCTTTAAATTTAAAAAATAATAGTTCATTCCAAAATGGCGGATCCAAGATGGCGGACAAAAATGTGAACCTCATCAAAAGAAAGTATAAACTAATCAATGATGTTCGGCGGTGGTTGGGAGTCGATATCTTAAGAAATGCGGACAAAATTAGGGGGGGGAGGGACATTTAAAACTCACCCGGTATAATATAATATTATTCTTTATTGATTACAAACATTAATTGTTTTTATAAAATCACTTCAACTTTTCAACTGAAGATTTTTGTAAATCATGCTGTAAAAAATGTGTGCAGTGTTATAGAAAGAAGGTAAAATAAAAACATTAAAACACTATCATTATTATTGTAAATTGCTTTACATTTATTAATGTAAATAATCAAAGATGTAAATAATCAGACTTCTGGATATTGTGTTGCCTAGGCATTCCCAGTCACATAGATACCCACAGCGCCTTCGAATCGCCAATCTTATCTTTGTCACTTGGCTCGGATGTTGTCATGGAATTCAAATTAGAAAATGAAAATATACCTGTATTTCTACCAAGACGTTCATTGTTAGTCATGGACGGACCTGC
>JAGFPH010007058.1:9823-25831 GCA_018207615.1 Philaenus spumarius | reverse complement strand
TTTGATGAACACTTAGAACATTTGAATAAAGTTTTTAAACAATTAGAGCAAAATAATGTAACAATTAAGATCAGTAAGTCAAATTTTTGCAAAAAGGAAATAAAATTTTTAGGTTATGAAATATCAGATACAGGTATCAGGCCTGATAAAGAAAAAATAAAGGTAATTCAATTATTTCCAGAACCAAAGAATGTAAAAAAACTACAGAGTTTTTTAGGCTTATGTAACTATTATAGAAAATTTAGAGAAAATTATGCTAGTTTAACTTCAAAATTTAAACACTTGTTAAGTAACAATAAAAACAAGAAACAATGGCAATGGAAAGAAGAAGAAAGAAATACATTTAAATTAATTAAAGAAGAATTTTTAAAGGAAATAGTATTAAAACATCCAAATTTTGAAAAGAAATTTTTTATGAGTACAGATGCATCGGATATAGCCTTAGGCGTTGTATTGTATCAAATCAATGATATTGGAGATCATGAAGTTATTGCGTTCGCTAGTAGGAGTTTACAAGACTTTGAGCTTAGATATACAATTACTGAAAAAGAATTGTTAAGCATTATATTTGGTTGCAAGAAATTCAGAGATTATATTCTGGGAAATGAGATAGTTGTTAGATCTGACCATAGGGCTTTAATATTTCTTAAGAATTGTAAACTAACACATGGTAGATTGTTAAGGTGGATGCTATATTTACAAGAATATAACCTGCAAATAGATTATTGTCCGGGTAAAGAAAACATTGTAGCTGACACTTTGTCAAGAATAAATAATGATTCTGATTTAATGAGAAAGAATGATAAGGGTATAAGTAGAGTTTATAAAACGGTTATGGAAAAACAGTTACAAGATCAGGATAAGGAATTGAAGGTTATGTTTAAAGATTTAATAATAGAACAAAATAAAGATTTGAAATATAAGGATATAATTAGTAATTTAAAAGATAAAGATCAAAATTACCAAAACTTAAAGAAATTTTATTTAATATACAACAATATACTATTCAAGCGATCTCATGAGTCAGATAATTTTAAGATTTGTGTGCCTACAACTATGTTAAAGACTTTGATTGACGACTGTCAAGAAAGATATGGACTTATAGGAGGGGGTAAATGTTATAAGATCTTAAGACAAACATTTAATTACCCTAAATTAGAAAAGTTTGTAAGAACTCAGCTGAAATGTTGTGTAATCTGTCAGAAGAGCAAAATTAGAACACAAAGTCAGGAAGGTTATATGGTTAACATATTACCAACAAATCCATTAGAATTAGTAGCTGTACATTTATTTGGTGAGCTACCTGTTGGGAAAGGTGGAGTGAAATATATTTTTGTAGTTCTGGATGTTTTTACTAAATACATAAAGCTATATCCTGTGAAGAGAGCAATTTCAAAAGTTCTTGCTGACAAAATTGTTAAAAATTATCAAGAGGAAATTGGTAGGCCTAAAGTAGTTCTTAGTGATCATGAAAGTCAGTTTCGATCTAACATCTGGTATGAAACACTTGGCTGGTCAGGCATACATATTCGTCATACATCTGTGTACCATCCACAAAGTAATCCTAGTGAAAGATGTATGCGTGAATTAGGAAAAATGTTTAGAATATATGTACACGAACAGCATAAGAGGTGGCCAGAATATGTAGGCTATATAGAAAAATGTATAAACCATTCCATACATGATTCTACCAATTTCACTCCTTATGAGTTAATGTTTAGGAAAGAATGTCCAAGAATATACAAAGAGTTAGTTAGCTTTCCAAGTCAAACACAAATAAATTTTGAAAATAAAATAGTAATTGCAAAAAGGAATCTTAAACTGAAAGCAGACCAAAGGAAGAGATATCATGATAAAAATATTAAACCAGTACAATATCAAGTAGGAGAGTTAGTCTTAATAAAAAATCATTATCTGTCATCTTGCTTAAAGCAGGAAATTAAGAAATTTTTTCTTTTATATCGTGGTCCTTATAGAGTTAAGGGTGTTAAGATGCAAAATGCATATGTACTTGAAGACATAGATACTTCTGTAGAAATAGGAACGTACAATGTAGTTGAGTTAAAGAAGTTTCATTCAACCAACGAATAGGCAAAACACGATAGGATTATAGGCAGTGCTTGAGGGGGGTGAATTGTTGGGGGGTGTGTGACAGGTCTGTGTTGAACTGAGTAGGCACAGATACCAACTGGCACATATCCGAAGACAAGTCATTTCCAGATACAGCACAAGTGTCCTGCGAGTTATCAGAAGGAAACATGAAAGCGGAATACCAGAAGGGTATTCAATAAAGTAGATAGTTGAATGAAACTCAATTTTATAATAACTGTAATAAGATAGTTAAGTAGTGGTAAGGAGATAGGTACTTATAATGTGATAGAGTTGAGATGGTACTGCGTTACAAACCAAACTTCTGCTCCGATGTAATTTATTACTAGGTGTTAGATTAGTAAATACTGGTAACGTTAGTAGGGTTATACATTAATAAGTATATAATTTGAATTGAAATGTTGAATAACATGGATTATGAAAATCTGCTTCGGTAGTAGTGTAGCCAGGTATGGTTTGATACGTCATCATTGTGGGTCATGGAGACAGCAATATTGAGTCATATCTGGTGATTTAAGGGTAGGGCGTCCCTAAAAAATGGCCAAGTAGTCAGTGTACATTCAAGTGAGTGTGCACTGGTGATTTCAGGTTGTAGGGTCCATATAAAACCTTCTCAATTTAGATGTTGGTCAGATGACGTACCACATCACAAATTACAATCCATAAGATTGTTATGTAAATTAATGTCAATACATGAAGTTTACTTTAATTATAGAAGATTATCATAGGTGTGGTAAGACAGGATGATAGGTGTTAGGCACAAGTAGATAGATTATAGGAAGGTGATATAATCGTTTAGTAAATTCTAAGGGGAATGCCAGACTTTGAATTTATTTCAATATTTCACATACCTGTTGTGTATAAAATTATGTATATAAACATAATATCGATTTATTGATATATTATTGATTTATTTTGTGTATTCATGTGTTTTTGATTTTTAATATTTCTTACATAGTGAATTTCGAACTCTGTTGAACTCAGAAATTTCTTAAGTGAAGTGAAATTCGAACTTGAACTTGAATATTTGAAGTTAGATTTTTTTGTGTTTTGCATTGTAGTAAATTCATGTTTCGAAGAGAAATAGAATGTAAGATTTGTGTTTTATATTTGTGTATCAATGTTTATTTTAAGAAATTTGAATTCATAAACTTATTGTGTTATGTAATGAGATTTGAGTTGAAGTGTACTTTGTCAAGTTGGTGATTAAGAGTCATCAAACATGAGTTCAAATTGGAAGATTTGTCTCATGTTTGAGGGGGTTTTGTAAGATCTCCAACTTCAGAAAGTATAAAATAATATAGAATAGGACCATAAGTCAATTTTAGAAAGAGAGCATTTTTATTTTTGAATTTAACTTAATTTATATTACAAATGCTTTTTTTTTTTAAAAAAGAGAGCTTAATAATTAGAAGCATTTTAACGTAAAGGAAATAAATATAAAAGGGCAGACAATTTTAAAGTACATTTCAGTAGAATAAAAATAAAAGGCAGACAATTTTTTAAATCAATTATTTTAAATTTAAAAGTAGGGTTTAAGAAGATAGACAGTCTATGTACTAACGCCAAGACGCGGAAATTATACGAGTTTCAAGACGCAGTTAGAAAAACAACGTCCAAAAGTCTAGACGAGATGGGCGAACACCTGCAAGCCAATTCCTGGAGAAACGGCCTACGTGCGTTCATACGCAAGATCCACAGAAAGAACGCATAGTTAGCATCCCAAAGATTGACGCAACTTTGAACATCTATGTCATCAGACGTTTTCTGATTGGTGGAGAGGGAATAGACGCCGGCTGAATGAAGCGGTGGTAGGATAGAAAGACGCTAAGAGCTAGGAGCACTGATCAACGAGAAGTCAAGCAGTGAACGTCGCTAGAAGTGTTGCGCGTTATACGTTATGCATTTAACAGTTTAATCATATAACAATTATTATTATTTGATCTACAAGTACAATGTAGTATCTCATAGTCAAATGGTGTATAGTGTGATCGCTTAAATTAATGTGACAGTAAATCGGACATGACAATAAACTAGGCTACGACGAAAGTTTGCGCGTGCGAGTGGGGTTTTCTTTTTTAAAAATTAATAAGTTTGTGGTCTGCTTATTGTAAGTACAGTGCACTTAAATTTTTTTTTATAAATCAACAGCTCTCTTTAAACTTATAGTCTATATCTGTATGTATTTGAATTTATTTTTCTTTGTCGCATATTTTATGATATTAATTAATAAATGTCAAAGGTGATTTCTAAATCGTCTACTTTGTTTGGCCTAATCTGATCCTTTTCACCATATATCAATCAGGTCATTGAATTCACTACCCGAGATAGATTAAAACAAAAAATAGAGTCTTGCAAATCAAATCAAGTTTATATATTTGTTATTTTTTTTATTTGTAGCAGAGCATCTTACAAATTGGCGCAGCCAACTTTAGGGCTCGTCAATTATAGAGACTCTAAGCTTACATAGGTTTTACTTTAAATTATTTC
The DNA here is from genome assembly GCA_018207615.1 of Philaenus spumarius. Taxonomy (NCBI): domain Eukaryota; kingdom Metazoa; phylum Arthropoda; class Insecta; order Hemiptera; family Aphrophoridae; genus Philaenus; species Philaenus spumarius. The sequence goes on along the minus strand of JAGFPH010007058.1, from coordinate 21,232 downwards.
TTCTTATTCAATATTTTTACAATGTTTACGATTTAAACTAACAGATGTTTTACATACAAATAATAATTGCAACTAATGAAATCTTACAGTTTTCTACAAGCTAATAATTATTTTCTTTAATACATCGAAATCCGTGGTTGAGTTAACCTACGTTTGGATGCTGGAAGATGGCTGACGTTTGATTTTTGTTGTTTATTTATAAAATGATGTTTTGCTACAAATAAAGTTTGGAATCTGGTGAAGTGAATTTAAATAAAGATATGTGAAGTTCTAATTGTATTGTGGTGTGATTAATTTGTGTAAACGTCTACAATTTTGAATATTTATGATTTCAATTCTAGGCCTATCTTGAACATTTCTAGGGTTTGTCTTTTGATCTTGAATTAATATCTGGATGGTTTGTTTGTGATCAGTTGTATATGATTTTCTGTTATTTAGACCTAGTAATGTAGGTCGATGTTCTTTAGGCTTGATTATCGAGATAGTTTGGTTTTGTTAGGTACTTTATGAATATAGGTTATGTTGCTATTAGCCAAGTGTTCCTAACCTGTTGTTTAGGTAGTTAATGTGATTTGTGCTGTTATACTTGATTTATCAAACTCTACTGAACCAATTTTAATAAAATTGGTGTTATAGCAATGCGTTTCTTAAAGTTGACTTTCCTTCTAATCAATCATCATGTAATTTTGCCCTTTATTTATAAATAATTACACCAGCATTAGTTACAAATTATTTGCTGTGCACATATATTTACATTATTTAACATCAACAGAAAATGTTTTTATCTTGGGTTACTGGTTCTTTGGCTGAATACTTTGTATACATTTATTCTAATCTTAAAATAGAAATTTAAAACAAACTTATAGGCCTATATAATTTTAATTTTGTTACACACAAAAATTTAATGTTAATACAGTAAAACCTCTTATATCCGGATCAATGTGGCGCCGGGCGATCCAAATATCAAAAAATCCGGATTTGAGAGAGGTTTTTTTTAATATGGTTAAATTGGTTGAAATTAGGAATGGGTCGATTCTCGATACCGATTTTCGATACCACCGATACTTTAGCTTTGGTATCGGTATTGATAGCCGAAACTCGATACCGATTACCGATACCAAGAAATACTCAGTTGTCAGAACTGCCCGTTCTCGTATAGACTCCGTGAATGTAATCTCCGGTATTTGCAATCGCATTCTCTGTATTTTAACTCAATTCAGCATTTAACAATAAATAAATATCAGTAGGGAAAATGTAAAACATTATTAATTTTATGTAAGTAGACATTTTCCCCAGTAAAATGTTTTAGGCAATTATTTCCTTTCTTAAGTAAACGCTTCTTGTTTTATTTTTATTCATGCGTAGGCTGTTATTTGTACACAAGAAGTCTAAAGTAGGCTCAAGGTCAAACACTTATTGATTCGTTTGTTATCGTGTCTATAGAATTAGGCTGTCTACTGTGAAGAAAAATAACACATTTTATAGATCGGTAACAAAAGTATTTAAACTTTAAAGTAATAATTCTATTTGTTTGAAATCGGGTAAAACTTGTTGGGACTTACGTTACCCGTGATTTATGATTTTTATGGGAGTCCAGACGGAATTCCTTTGTTTTACTTTTTACAGCCCAACTCAAAAACATCATTCGCTACTGCAGTAGTTAGTCGAAAATATTCATTTTTGATATATATATTTATTATTTTTTACTACGCCGGATATCGGAGGTTTCGGATATGAGAGGTTCGGATTAGAGAGGTTTTACTGTATTTTAATTTCTAGAAACCTAATAAATAAATTTTGTTTAAATTTATGCATACAAATTTACGCTGGGTTTATTTTTCTCACAAAGTACTAATAGTATTATATACTACCTTATATTTGAGTGTCTAGGCCTAATTCAAAATGCATAGCTATTCATTTATAATTAATTCTTTTCTTTTAATTTACTTGTGGTTACTATTATGTTTCTCTATATTTAATTATGTTATTTTAACAACAATTAAAACTCATTCTATTGTTCCCTTCTATCACAGCTGGTCCACTTTCACCGAGGCATTGTATTGCCACACTATCCTACAAGCACTTCTTCTTCTCATACATTTTGATTCACTTATATATAGGCCTACATATAAGATATATAATTACGTATACAACTAATATTTTTTAAAGCTTTATTTATTTTATAATGTTTTTAATTTATTGTTTATCATAAATTATAATTTAACCTGTTTTGTTACAATAACAATTTACGAAAAATGACAGAATCTTAACAGTGAGAAAATTTAGAATTATATGTATCTACATAAGCCAAATAACGCTCACTGATTGCATTCGGTTGACCTGGTTAGATCCACTGGTAGGTAGATGACGTCAGAGTGGTGAATTCTACCAACAACTGTGCGGCCGAATGCACTGGTAGAATGTAGCGGTAACTGAACTGCCAAATTCGTAAGTTATGGTTTTTGCCACCATGATTTCTACCGTTGTGGTAAATGATGTATTGCTAAATTATTGCGGTGGAAAAAATGGTGTCTGATAGGGGAAGTGACGTCACCTACCGAAATTCGGTTAGTGGCATTCGGCCGCACTGATACCTAACGGTGAGTGCGGCCGAATGCACCGAATGACTTATCCACCGAATAGATTACAACGTGAAAATTGACACAGCTTCAAAGAAAGTTACTGTGCTGAATACCTGTAAGCCTATTGCTGAAAAGCATACTCTGATATCTGTGCTTCTTTTTGGAAATCTTTCAAAAATAATGTTTCGTTGGTAGCAAAGATGAAAATTAAAAAATAAATTTATAATTGTATTTTTCAAACTACCTGCATTGGAGAGCTACTGTGCTGAATACCCGTATCGCTAAAAAGCATACTCTGATATCTGTGCTGCTTCTTGGTAATCTTCCGTGCAAGATGTTTTGTTTTTCCTTCCATTATTAAAGCAATAGCATCACTAAAAAAATATAAAGACAAGTATTTTAGTAAATCACTGTAATAAAACTAAATCTTCATAAACTTACACCAATTTTGTATTAGATAGTTGACTCTGTCTCAAACAAATTTTTTTTAGCTTGTTAGTTTATGTTGTTTTGATATAGTTATACTGTATTTTGCAACAATACCACATTAAAACCCATCATAATATTGCAAACAAATTTCTTACGCATTGTTTCAAACAAACAGAAAAGCGATCACTTATCACCCCTTTTAAAATTTTGAATATTTTGCCTCTTAATATGTAGCCTATATAAGCCTAAAGTTTCGAGAACTTTCTTTAGCAAAAGTGGCAATAGAAGTAGTAGTAGTTTGACATCAAGGAGTAAATTCAATGTTAATGTACCTAAACCCAACCTATCAGTATTTATTAAATTTTATACATTAAATTTCAGCACCAAATTTTTTTGTTTACTGAATATTGGGTTTATAAAATTATTAATGAATAATTTTTAATTGAAGACAAAAGTGTTGACATCTAATTTTATGTTCTTTCTTAAGATAATGAAAGACATGATAAATGACAATTTGTGTTTTATATTAATGTTAGGTAATTTAATGCATTATGGATGTTATGAAAGACAACAATCTGTGTAACCAAATGTTAGAATCTGTTTTGAGTTTATTGGAACGAAGTTCCTTAACACGGTTTGCGGTAGAAATTAACAAATAGAAAATGCAATGCGTAACGAAAAAAAGTGTTATTAATTGGTTGCTAGGGCAATGACAAATATAAAATACGAGTAACGAAAAAAGGGTTACCAAATTGGTTGCTATGGCAATGAATGTAAATACATTCAAGAAACATGTGTTTTGGTTCAACAATTTAAATTAAGAGACGATCGGTTCCGCCTGCCAAAGTTCAGATATTATCGTCAAGCGCTGAAATTTTAGGTTAGGACTAGAAAATAATTTTTAAGTCTAGGCCTAACCTAAAATTATTGTGTATATGTTGCCGTTAAGGCTGGTAAAAGAATTGAAGAAAAGGTGTGATGAACTCACAGTCAGACGCATTTCCCTCTTGGACTTCTCACCTTTGTATAAAGTAAATATGTAATTTTTTTTTTTTTTTTTTTTGCCCCAAATAGGTGTTTTTTTATAGAATACCTCAGTTTATCATTTCACTGTTTGCTTTATAGAAAGTAATTACAATTTACCTTACTATATTCTAATTACTTTGTTGACAAATTATGTTTTATATTTGATATAAAAGTTGTATTTTTCAGTTTAAGGTATTATATTGTTGTTTGTTTTATAAAGAAACGATTAATAAACTTACTTATATGCAACCCTTATAATGAATGTAAATGCACAAGTTAAAAAATTACAGGATTGTTGAAGTGCTGATATCTTATCTTTTTTCTCAAATTATACTGACAGATAATTTTTTTTATAAAAAATAACTTTTTGTATTGTAGCAAAATACCAGAAAAATAGGCAACCAAGATCACTTTACTACACTTGATTCCAGATTCACCGTGCAGTACAGATCTTACGGGAGAATAGACATGCTAATACCATTACAGCGAACATCACGTTTATTGTCATGCGGGTTGCATCAACTGACCGAGCGTTGCATCGGAGTTGATGTTTTTTAGTTGGCTATTATCGCTGAGACTGTCGTAAGGATAACATGGCTTATGGGCACGCTGTACTGCACGGTGAAAGTGGAATCAGGTGTAGTAACAAATATAACTAGATTAAAGATCAACTATGCATCTTCTGAATGTAAATAAAGCATCACTTTTAGAGGTTTTCATACTTTACTTAGAGAAAAACATATTTTGGTCAACACAGATCTCCTATGTCTGCGACAACTGGAACTTTGTAGAACCGAACCTGGCTACTATTTACGCTGCTCCCATCCCATCTTCATTAAGCTAACTAGCATCAAGTGAAGACATTAAGCAAGAAACAAACCAAAACCAACTATATCTATTGCTTTAGAATAATTACTTTCTGTTAAAACCTTTATTACCATACTGTATTGGTGTATATAGCGCATTATACAGTAATTACAAGATAATATCTCCAAAAAAGAAAAATGAATATTAGGTAGGAGGTGAATATACAATTTATTTTTTGATACAAATTACAATCTTTAGATGGGTTGTAAGAGTACACATTTTTAAGTCCAACTGCAACAGCAACTGGGGTAAAATGTGTAATAAACCTCATATTGGTGCAGGGGTGCCAACCTATGCACAAGAAAATACTCTAGAACGTAATCCTTATGAGTACGGTCAATTCTACTTTTTTGAGAAGGAATCGGCTCAACATGTGCTGTGTGATGTTCTCGATCGCAGGGGATTCATGTTACTCGACTAGGCCCAGCCCGAGGAGTTCAGTGGTGTTGATCCCAAAACCATCCTTGGATTCATACGTGGCCTGGGTAGGATGTGGGATGAATACTAACGAGATTGCCCTACACAATATTGAATGGAGCAGACTGTAAGAAACAGTACCACTAACTTACCTCACAGTAGCCTACGTTAAATAAGTAGTAGCCTAATTATTATTTTATGAAATTTTATACTGATCATTTAAATGTCATTTACAGTCTACCATGAAAAGAAAATTTGTTTTGCTTTGTGTATTCCGATATATGATAATTTAGTTTTTGGGTAATTGTTTACCTTGACTGCCCCAGCCCCACTAGCGTCCAAACTTCTGTGACGTCTTATGTGGGTAGTGAACATGAATAAACAAGCAATATTAGACCTTACTCACTGCATTCAAAGGAGGACATTAGGTTATTGATAAGGCAATTGTCAAAGTTCAAACTGATAATGGCTCCGCTCAATCAGTTGAGGTAGTGATGGCTAGCGGTTCGGAAGGTAATTCTGTAGTGTGTAACGTCGCGAGTTTACGTTAATTAAGTTTATCGAATATTTGCAGATATAAATATAAAAAAAGACAGCCTGAAGGGTTCTAACTTACACTCTCTAGTCTTAGTAAATAAAAAAATATAAGTTTGTAACATTTCATAGTTTACTAAAAAAGGGTTTTATTTTCTAAACACAACTTATACAATGTTTATGTTGTTAAGTCAACTATATATGTCGTTCGGGCTTTAATATTGCTAAAATTAATTTTGTTCAGCACGTAAATAATGTATTAAAAATGTTTGGACGCTATTGCGGCTGGGGCAGTCAAAGTAAACAGTTATATGTTTTTGTAATAAATTTAGAATTAAAACGACTCTTTTTGTTGGATTGGAATAGAGGAGGGCGCAAGTTTACTATTCGACCCTAGGCTAACCTATGGCAACAGAAATGCAAGAATAATTTTTAAAAAAACTTAAAATGTTCTAACCTATAATATTTAGTCACAGTAGACTATGTTTACCTGTATTCAACATTTAAGAGTAGAATGTAAAACAATGTCGTTGTCTGCAAAAATATAAGGCTAGGGTCGAATAGTAAACTTACGCCTAGTGGAGTAGTAGGCCTATGACAATCCTGTCATTTTACCTGTTGAGTAAATATATTAATTATTCTTATATATTTACCATGCTGTAAGGTAAGTTCCTTTTAATCTGGTTTTAGCTTTTCACAATTTTGTTCCATTGAATTTCGTGATAAGTATTATATTAGCCATTTACATTATAGACATTATAGTAACAAATAAAACATAACCTCAAAAAACATGAGGATAAAGAAGATGCAGAAATATTTCTAGAGACCTTGGATAGTTGACACGAAAACGAAACTGACGAACAGAGAACAGACGAAACTGCTTAACTTAATAATATCATTATTATCATTGTATTTGGATAACCTAATAATTTTATTATTCATGATCTATGATTTATTAATTCACATTTTCGCAATAACAAAACCATCTCTGACGACTATTATCTTTGATTATGAAGGCTATTACCCTTGATTATACGTAATAATCAAAGCTATTACACATTTGACAGCTGAAAGCAATACAAATAAATATGAGAGACTAATGTCTGTGAAATATTTTTCTACATCGATATATCGAATTTGATTATTCATAGTACAGTAGCTATGTCCACACTTTTGCGTTTTTCTTTTCAACTTTCTTATCAACTTTCGTTTCGTCTTGCGTTTAACGCATGCTGTACCAAGCAAGCTTTTGACGCATGCCTTCAACTTTGTCCACATTTATGCGTCATTTGTATGCTTTAAGCAGGATTGTTTTGGCCAAAATGGACGACGCAGTGGGGTTAGCTGGTATTAGTGTAGCTTGTACATTGTTATCAAAAGTGCGAAAACGTAAAAGAAAACCTGTAGTCTTCAATAAAATTCAATGTTACTTTATCTGAACTCATGTTTAAATATAGTAAATACACAACAGTAATAAATAACTAACTTCACATAACCTAAAATTACACATACACACTTAATAAACACCAAAACCAAAAATATAAACTTTTAATCAAGGTAAGACTGTTTTTAGGATATAGGATAAACCTTCTAGGATAAACTCCTAACCTTAGACAGGCAAAATCGCACAGACAATCGCAAGAAGATCAACAGTTGTCATTCTGCGTGCGTTGCAGCATGCGCGTACGAAATCTGGTGGATTTCTCTGAAAAAAGGAATGCCACACCGCATGCGTTACGTGCTTTATCGCATGCGCCTTGCAGCATGCGTCAAGAGCACGCAAAATCGACCAAGTGTGGACATAGTGAGTATACTGATACGAAATAATTTGTATGTAATGGCATCATTGTACAAATCAGCTCTTTCTGATCACTTTAATATAGTACAAGTTGATTAAGTATTGGCATCATTATAAAAATCATTTCTTTCTGATCATTTTAATATAGTACAAGTGTATATTTCGATGTATTTAATATTTAAAGAAGTAAATGTGTGAGGTCGTGGGACCCCGTCAGGAACAAAGTTCATCACGCCTTTTCTTCAATTCTTTTACCAGCCTTAACGGCAATATACACACATAATTTTAATCTTTCAATCGCCGTTTATTATTAGTTTGTTTTTATACAAATATTTACTGTTTCCATACCTGTTAATAATGAAGGTGTAGAATTAATTATAATAACATCAAAGCTAAGATGGCAAATGCCCATTCATTGTAAATAGATTCAATAAACATAAAATGTGGGTTCATCAGTCTAGTCCTAACCTAAAATGATTGTGTGTATGTTTAATTTATTTTACCTGTCTCAACGGCAACATACATACAATAATAAAATTATTGTATTAATTTAAATTGATGAACCAAAACACATTCTTAACTGTATTTACATTCATGGCCATAGCAACCAATTTGATAACGCTTTCTCGTTACGGTACTCATATTTTATATTTGTCATTGCCATAAGCAACCAATTAATAACACTTTTTTTCATTACGCATTACATTTTTTATTTGTTAACTTCTCCCGCAACCAGCATTAAGGAACTTCGTTACAAAAAATATTTTCTAAACATCATGTAAAACCGGACATTGGGATTTAATCGTATCTCATTAACGCACGTATAACCGGACATCGGAATTTTAAGTGTATGCCACTAACGTCCGGAAACCCGGACGTTGGGATTCAAAGGGTTAAACAATTCAAATAAAATTACTAAAAACCCGAAATTAAAAAAAATTTGGTAATTTTTGTAGCTCGTTTGATTTAGTGTCAAATGGTATACCGGTACCGTAACTATTAAAATTATTGAACAAAGGGTAACAGTAAAACAACCTCCATTAGTTTGATGCATTACAATAATACAGCCTACCAGTCTCAGAAATGAATAACGGTATCGGAAATTGAATGGAATAATATACAGAACAGGCGTATGAAAAAATGGATCTGTTTAAATCCGCGTTTACACAGAAGTTTGAAACTAAAAATTTTGCAACTTTTGAGGAAATTTTCCAAAGTGCGATTTATAAGTTTTGCAAACTTTACGAATTTCAAACAGATTTCTAAAGTTGCAAACCGAGTTTCATGTTTCCGGTAGTAGGTAGTCGGTAAATTCCTGAAACTTTCTTTGATTTTAGTTTCAAATTATAAATATTCACCAAAAATTTCAAACTTACTTCTATGTTGTCCATCACATCCATCACTTGCGGAACAAACAATGAAATAGCACTTTGGAGAAATCTCCACTGGCTGAAAAACGCAATGTCACAGCCAGTTTTTCTAATCGCCAATTGGTGTCCTTGTTTACAATTTTTGGTCCTATTTGAAGTATCAAATATTCAAAATTACTGCTTGCCATTCTCAAAAAGATTTAAAAACCCAGATCTGTCTTCAATAAATGTTGGGACACACATGCCCGCACCACACCACGGCCTAGTGTTGGCCAACACACGGCGCTAGAATAAACTAATGGAAACTTATGAAATAGTCCTAATATCACCGTACAGGGGTCGCGCCGTGTTTCCATTATATTATTCCCCTGCCGTGTGTTGGCCAACAATAGGCCGTTGTGCGGTGCGGGCACGATGCGGTTATGTGTGTCCCGACCTTTATTCTCCTGACAGTGAATCAACGTCATCCCTGTTCAGATTTTCTAAAAGTGTACTGCCACTGTACCTTGCCCTTTCTCTAAGACGGTCTTACCAGTATCTTCTTGGTGCTCTCTGAGTGGTCAAAATATATTAAGCACTTGTAGGTAGAATTACATCTTCTATTCTCCACATCTTGAATAACACTAGACAAAAGAAAAAAAGGTCGAAACTTGGAAAATTTGAAACTTTCTATTGACTAAAAACGCAAAAATACTGTGTTCACAACTTTTTGGTTTCAAACAAAAATTTTAAATTTGAGTTTCAAACCAAAAACTGCAAACATTGTGTTGCAAACTGCTGTATAAACGCGCATTAACAAAGCTCATAAATGGCTGAACCGATAAAATCTATTATTATTATCTATATTATTCCAATATTGATGTATATTATAGTAGTTTTGGCATATATTTTATTTATTGTCATTCTTAACGTTCTATTGTCTTGATTTAACACTCTTATGTGCGCTTAGCCGTAAATACATTGTATATGTATTTAATCACAAAATTTTCTGACAATTCCATTATCATTATCTCTAGTCTCTACACCTCTTGGTATTATTATCTCTGCTCTACACTACACCATATTCATAAGACTACGACGTAAAACAGCTGTTTTTCATGATTAAGAATTCCAATTTGTTCAATGCTATATTTTGAAAGTTTTTATTTTATTAATCTTTGTAATTTGTACAACTTAAGAATAATTAAAACTACTTTATAACAGTTAATTAATTAACTTATGTTTTATTTCGTGGGTAGAATACATTCCGTTGTTCATTACACTGTATTTATAATGTAGGTAAACAGGTAGTGATTTGGCTGCCCACATTTGGTTAAAGTATGAAAACCAATATGTATTATTTACAGTTTGAGGTGTAAGTTCGCCACTACAGACAAATGAGCTAATAAATTAAATCACAATTAAATATAATAATAATAAGGTAAGTTTTAAAATGAGACTTGTACTTCTTTTGCCTGTAATTTATCTATGAATGGTTGCTAATAGTAATTTTCATTCACCAGGCCTCAAATATTATATTAAGTCTGGAGATGTTTAATACAGAATTATTCAATGTAACTTTATCTAAATTAAGAAGCAATTTTGTATTTATGTATAAATGACATGCTCAGAAATAAATAAGCCTAATTGGAATCCTGTGCCAAGTGTGACCAAACTTCAAATTTAACATAGGCTATGTTATGTGTAGGCCTAGGCCTATGGTATTAAAAACAGAAAATAATATGTTTGACATAAAGTAAGAATTAGTAAAAGTTGTGTGAATTACTGAATCTACATTGTTTATATCATACATAAGGACTAAACGTTTACTTAGTAACTGAACAAATACTGGCGAACCTAACCTACCCTAGGCTGATATTTTTGCAGACGACGACCTTGTTTTACATTCTAATGTTTAATGTTGAGGTGTAAGTTTACTATTCGACTTTAGGCTGATAATTTTGTAGACAACGACGTTGATTTACATTCTACTGTTAAATGTTGAATACAGGTAAATATACTGTGGCTAAATTTACTATAAGTTAGAACTTCAAGCTATTTTTTTTATTCTTTCATTTCTGTTGTATAGTAAATTCGCATCCAAATACTTTTCCTACCTATTTTTATAATTATTAGTACATTTTAAATATGGCCCAGAGAGATCTGGAAAGCTTCTAACCTGACAAAATAATTTGGCCTTATTGAAAATAAACTATTTTAAGTTTTAAAAGTTATTTATGTGGTGATATTAATGTTATCACAATAAGTTAATTTGTTCTAATAATCTAAATTGCACTTGACTGTGTTACACATTAACTTAATTGGGAAGGCCTAAAATTTGTTGACCCACTTACACTCCATGGTAAAAATTTACTTTAACTTGTCAATCGATTTCTAAGGGAATTTG
>JAGFPH010007057.1:49337-69957 GCA_018207615.1 Philaenus spumarius | reverse complement strand
TTTCTGGTTTAATTTCTAGTATTATAATAATCCATTAATGCAGTTTTAAGTTTTTAGCTAATTTCAGTGTAAACATTTGTCTTGAGGAAAAAGTCAGACTTTCTGTAAACAGATCTACTACAACAAACTTATGTGGATTTGTCATTATCTCCTCATAATTACATATAATACGGTAATTTTAAGGGAGTAATTTCCTTCTCAAAATCCTCCTAGATTTTGTAGGACCAGTCCTGTTTTGCCCTTTTATACTTCGTTCTGACTGAAAAGCCTTACTAGAGACAGTGGTTGTTCTGATTTTTCAGTTGAAGTCGTAATGATACAAAAAAAAATGTTTTTACCCCATGTTTTTAATTTATACAAGCAAAACTAACATTTAATTTATTGGTGCTCTAACTCTGTATATTTCACTTCTTGAAATGCAGTACTGTAGTGTAATATTACAATAATTAATTGTTAAACATATTGTCTGACAGGTACCCTTCCCCTCGTAATAATAGAAGGGTCCACAGCGGACATAATATATTATTGGCTAGAAGGTAAATTTGCTGAGAAAATAGTTCATAGTTTACTAAAGAGGAGGACGCTGGATGGAAGCATCACGAGATGCATAGAGTTAGTCTGCGAGTGAACGCGCCCACGTATAGACTCAATTAGTAAGGGGGGGTTGATCTTGCTTTTGCCTCATGGCGTTAGTTTAGTTAAGTATAGTACGGGACCAACAGAGAATGTTTGTAGAAATCAATAAAGTATTGAAACTTCCACAAGTTTACCGATTCATTGAAGAACCTAATTCCACTGCCACCATCCTGACATCGCACGTACGCTCGCAAGAAGAGCAGATGGCATAGTCCGACCAGGGAGGACGCTGCTTCAAGGAGCCGGACCGAGCGAAGCGGGAACCGTCACAATTGCTTGTAATTTTTCAAATAATGAACTAGGTATCATAAACAAAAAATAATTTTTGTTAAAAAACTATAAATGTGTTTTTTGTTATTTTCCCAGAGCTTACTAAATTCCATTATTAAGTAACTTAACAATTGAGCTAAATAACAAAAATATATTTAACTATTTAAAGCTTATAAGGTATTTTACCGCCCACCCCATGTTAAACGTCCCTATCCCGAGCGGCGTGTAAAGTTCTTGTTTACAAGCTGCATGATATGTAATAGAAGCTCCATGATATGTAATAATGCATGTTATTTCATTACAACCCGCTACTAGTTCGAGAAGTGGTCGCAAGAGCGCTAGTAGTCAGCGTCAGCTGTTTAATTTGAAACAATCAATTTTGCCATAACTGAGTTGCTGTTTTCGTACAAACGTAACCTCAGTTTATTGTTTTAATATAACGGCCTATTATAGTTGATGAAACTATTATAGTTGCAGGAGTATACTTTGCAAACTGTTCTAACTGTGTTTTCAACATATATAGCAAGTAAATTCGTGTAATTTGTTGTAATATTTGCCATTTCATAAAATAATAAATGTGTATTTAGTTGTAATGTCTCATTGTTATTTATATGCCTCGTTGTAAGAGGGGGGTGCTGACTTAGGGGGGGGGGGGGTAAAGTTGTGTACGTACCTAAAGCTGTAAGCGCCATGACAGCCTTGGGCTTTAACGCACTCGTGCTACGCACTCGTGCCCTCAAACTTCGCCCTCGGCTTGTAATTAGCGCTCTTACAGCTTAAGGTACGTAAATAACTATTACAGCAGCATATAAGGTGATGCAGTTTTCTGGTGTAAGGTTATTAGCTTTATGAACCTTTATTTAATCTAAGATGCTTTAATAATTAAAAGGTCTTAATTATTGGCATGTGAGATGACACCAAAGAACTATTTTGAAATAAGTACAGACATGATTTATGAGTTTCATTAAAGATATTTATATGCTGAAAATTTTCATAAAGTATAAAAACAACTTGCTTCACAATTCTAATATTTTATTTGAAAAAAAAAATTCAATATTAATAAATTTGCTTGAAATGATTTGACCCTAACTTAGATTGAAATACTACCAGAAGACGTTGTACAACACAATTCATATACAGTCATCCCCACATTTAATCTAGTGTTATAATATCCTTTAAATTCTTTCCAAAACTAATGCACAATAAAATATACAAACACTCCCTATAATATTTTTATCTAATTTAATGAGGTGAATAATTAATTATACTATAGTCATCTGTGCAAATTTAAGGCCTATTTAAGTGTGTCTGTGCATGGAGCGGCAGAAACTCATCCAGCGGGCCACATACATCATTTAGAAGGCAGCAGCAGCTCTGCTTGACCGGCCATGTGTGACTTTCGTACTACTTGCGTACTTTAGACTATCTTTTTACGTCGTTTTATTTATAACAAAATTACTCATTAGGAATATAATTATATTTTAAAGATAGGATGGAAAAAATACTATTTGCATGTTAAAAATAATAATTACATTAATTATTTTTAAATATTTTTACAAAACTAGTAAAAATGAATTTTTTATAACTTTGGAAGTTACAATGAACAAATCATCTGCCTGATATAAAACTATGCATTTAAACATGTTAACTACCTATTTAAACTTTAAATTTTCAACACATATTTTCTTACATCACTATCTTGTAGTTTTTTATTTATTATTTTATTTCTACCTGTATTGTAATGTAAGTTCTTATTACATTTATTACAGATCTAATTACTTCTTCTGGAAATATTTGTCCATCTTATTATCTTATTTTTCAAATCTCCTTACACTTGTAAAATAAAGTTCCTCCTACTCCATTGTTTGATTACATTCTGCTGTAGATCTGGATTCAACACATATGTGCTTATATTTTTCTCTATATTTATGACAATTATATCTTGTAATATACCTCAGACTTTCTTCTTATATTATGTCTATACCTAGATTATTACTGGCATTAGCAGTTTCTTCAGTTCGCTTTGAACCTAAATATTCTTCGACATCTTTATTATTGGTTTCCTTTTCATTTTGAGGCGTACACAATTGTTTGAATGCATTATCTGTTAAGTTTATTTTACTTACAGCAGTTTCCATTATAGGTATAGACGTCAAGTTTGCTTCAATATTTTCTTCAGTGTTAGTTTTTCAACGAAAATACCTTACACGCATTTACTCAATTTATACCACCTTCAACAATATTTAAAATCAATACTTGAGAGGTGATCATTACTAATTGCCATTTCACGATTATTGCAAAAAAGTTTTCAATTACATGTTTAATCAATGTTTAATACAAGTACAGTAACATCATATTTCTTGTGCAAGTATTTTAGTAACAAAGGCAGTTCATTGTTCATTCATCCTTGCTCGTATGTTCATTCTGTCATTTCTGGGCATCTCTTATACTTTTTGGTTACTTGAAAGTACATTTTCAGTTGGCTCTGTATTCTGTAAATAAATTTACATTTTTTTACGAATATTTCAAAAGTTGTTGCTGCTGTAACCATGACAGATGTGAGAAAATGTTTCAAACAAATCATGCCTAAAATATAAGGTAAAATAAATTTTATAACTAGGGTTATACGAGTAACCAATTGGAGAAAAGTAAGTCCTCAACAAAGAATTAAAGTAACAATAAAATTATTTACAGCATTTTTTAATTAATTGCATGTTATTGAATCAGCAATAAGTATTTTGGGGAAACATAATACATGTAATGGGGGACAATAGGCGTAACGGATCACATTAAAATTGCACTTAGGCCATTTAAACTGCTTAAAAGTAACGGCAATTTAGGGTTAATTACAGTCTCACTTCTATTATGTATTAATACTTAATGATATTGTGTTAAAGACAAAGTGAATAGAGTGTGCTACATTCATATGATGTTTTATCTCCAGTTTCAATATTATTTTGTCATTCAAATGTTTTTGCTGTACATTCGTGTTAATAGAATCTTTTAATTTGTATGACATAATAATTGCATTCATAATTAAAATTAGAAAAATATTTCCAGGCATGTCAACTTATAGTGTTTTTTTTTTGCATTATTTGCACTATAATCCTTTAAGTTGAATGGCGGGGTTGCTGGAAGCTAATCATGCCATCAGAGTTAACCACAAGGAGGTACACGCGTATGCACGTGCAGATCTTCTTGTGTAGGCCTTGCTGCATAATATTATCTTATATTAAGCTCTCCTAACATTCAATTTATGAAATTTATGCAAATCTTTCTTAATTTATAAGTACATACTAAAATATCTATTCTAATGCCTTATACTTTTATTATATTTTAATTAATGTTATTTACTTGACAGTATTACTTTTAGTTTTTCTTCATATCCTTCCGAAAGCCTTAATAAACTCTAAGGCATTTTATTATTTTCTAAATTAATTATTGAGTATTTATTAAGTTGGACTGGTAACTGATTTTAATTGTTTAATTGTTTAAGTGTTTCATAAAACCCTCTTGGCATCTAATTCTAATAAAACAGTTCCGACAAAATTATGTATATACATCAATGAAGCTTATTTTTCATTATTTTATAAAATTATTTTTTAATTTCGTTTGTTTTCTTATCTTCAAGATGTCTTAAAACAAATTCAATTTATTCTACTTAAACAATTTGCTTTCTTTGCATGTCTTTTACACTTCAAACTTTCCCTGATTGACTTTATATTATTTATAACTTTCATTTCACTTTATATCCTTGGTCTAAGTGGTCCCTGATGGATTCCTTTGATGATTTCATTTGATTGGGTGGCTAAATTTTATGATGAGGTAAAATGAAACTGAAAGGTTTTCTCTAGATGTTAAGAGTTTGGAGTTTTGCACATTAAGGACTCCTTCTGGCAGCGTCTCCAATTTATTCCCCACCATATCTTCCAGTGTTTTAGCATTCTATTCTTATTGGCCAATTTGATTTTATCTGTTTCTGATTGTTGTATGATTAATTGACAATCGACTTCCTCCCGAATTAATCTGCCTGTATTTTTACACGTAAGTTTAATTTTTCCTCATGGAATCGTGTTTCGTCCGCTATATTATTAGGAGATGTAATCCAATACGCCACACGTGTGAATTTTATATCCGTTGTTATTTGAGATTGACCATCTGATTGAGTCTGACTTGTTTCTAAAGATTTGACGCTATATAATTTTGATTGAACATAATTTTGTATTATTATTAGTCTGATCTTTTATTTCTTTATCTATGTTTCTTATTATATATTTATTTATTTATTTATTATTATTAAATCTGTGAAATATCTCTGACAAACTCTACCAATTAAATTTAAATTTATCGGTTGTTTTGAATTAAAAGTGATCATTCTCAATTACAATATTTGTATAAATGTTGTAATTCAAAATTATTTACTAGAACGAAACAGTTTATTACATCTCTGTGAAGCTTCTTAAATATGTATGTAAGTAGTCTGAAAATCAAACTACTTACATTGTGTACCAAACTCACCATTGGTGTACATGAAAATTCTTCATCACTTTTAATGTATTCTATTCTAGCACCAACAGTTATAACGATAGTGAATAATAATGTATTTATGATGTTAGTCGTGTGAAAACATTGGCATTAAGGCAGCTTTCGTACTGGGCCAATTAAACTCTTCCATCTAGTTCTTGTACGTATCTGACTTATATGGATTTCGTGAGGAAGATTTCACACAACTTTGACGTACACAGTCCAACTAAACAGTCTGACGCAACCAGTTGTAAACAACTCGATTTTCTGATCTCACATAGCTCAGTTGTGCAACTATTGTGTTTGTTTGTACATTGTAATCTTACATCAGTTAAGTAGAAATGGTTAATTAATTCAAACGAATACTGAATGAAACCAAAAGTGTCAATATAAAATCAGGTGTATGCAATAAAACATTGCTAGTTGCATGTTTTGTAATAAATTAAACAAAAGTTTCAATGTCTATAAAACATATAAAATAAACATTAGTGTTTTATACATTTCAGAGTGTCATTTAATGTTTATATTTAATTCTGTTATCTTTATTAATTGCATTACACTAAAAATAAAATAGGATAAAACACAAAAAAGCACTTAAAAAGTTAAATAAGAGTATTTAATGTGCTATATTTACATTTTACAGGTATCATGATGTGCCCCCGTTCACTTAGCGAAGATGGTTTTGAATTACAATTTGCAACAAATCACCTAGGACACTTCCTCTTAACTTTGCTTTTGCTGCCCAAAATCATCCATTCAGCACCAGCAAGAATAGTGAATGTTTCATCTCTTGTACACAGATATTGTAAGTATAGCTTTATATAATATATTGAAATTAAAATATATTATACTTTATCTTGTATATTAAATCATGTATTTCTATACTGTATTATAATAAAAAAACTAAGTTATGTATTATTAAGATGGTTACTTATTGTACTATATATTTTTGAATGTTATCATAAAATGTTTATTATAGGGCGTAGCAAATTCTTGCGAATTTACATTCTCAAAAACCATAAACTTCACATATTTCATACTTTAGATCTTAAACCTCCAAATATGACAAAGAAATTGTGGATTTTTAATTAGTTTTAAATTGTAAGGTGCCAAGGGGTGGAGGATTTAATGGTCATGGGTTTAAAAGACCTTTCAAGAACACTTTAATCAAGATTGTCCGTGGAGTTTTACCTCTATTATTATGAAGGATGTGACAAACTGCCATGTCCAGTGAGAGGTGACCCTGCTAGTACTGAACATGATGAATCTAGTTGAGGAGCTAAACTCGGTCGGAGTTGAGGAGCAATAGGGTCGGTTGGATCGTCCAGTTGCTAGTACTAATGTTTCTCCCCTTACTAATTATTAAACTTGTCTTTGCTAAATTACAAACACCCATTAAACATAGACATAACACAACAACAAAATTGAATCAAAAAGCTCTCTCGGCATAAGTGAACCTCAGTCAGGACATATTTGTACAAAGGGAAACGCAGGATGGTATATAAGGTTCTCAGGATCCTAGTCTGACCAGTGTGAGATGGTTGTCCTACCAACTAGCAAATATCTTACCTCTGTATTATGCTGCCTGGGGATTATTTCCCAGGGGTTTAGAATGAAGAAATCACTTTAAATAGATGCAGGTACTACATACTTATATATACGGTGGGGCTACAGAATAACAAACAATATATAGAAAAGTTATTGTTAAAGTTCATAATTTAGAAACGAGCAGAGAAAGTAAATTAATAATGTAAGTTTGTGTTAAAGATATGTTATAGACAATCTATGCTAAAGGACATGGTGTAATGATTACATCCATTTTCTCTCTAATTGTACAATACAGGATATCAAGCAAGACTTCGCCTTGCTAGGATAGTGTCTGATAATTGCACTATATTTCTTGAAGTAATTATATACTTTACTAATTGGGTATAATTATAAACAATAAACTAATTTGTACGTCTTGTTTCTTAGGTACTTCTATGTATTTTGACGACATTAATATGGAAAAGTCATATAATCCTATCCTTTCTTATGCTAGAAGTAAACTCTCAAATGTTCTCTTCTCTAAAGAATTAGCAAAAAAATTAAAAGGTATGTATATAATTAACTACTGTAATATTTATGAATTTTTTTTATTACAGTAGAGCGTCAATAATCCGGACGTCAAAAATCCGGACCGTCGATAATCCGGATCAATTCCAGAGAAAAAAAAAAGAAAAGAAAACAAGTTGACGTGAATACTGTACAAACATAAAAATTTTTGTCAAACAAAAGCATTGATGCGACAGACTGGGCGCCCGGGCGGGGTCGTCTTACTGCCACAAAACAATGCAAGTGTATTCTGCTCATAGTAGGGTAGGAGGGAGGAGTAAACAACAAGTCTGACTATGTACCTGAAAACCTGCCGCTTCCCGTGATTTCTTTGTTAGTTGCGTCTCTTGACTACATACGCTGTTACTACATCTGTACTGTATTGTTTTCTGTGCTTTTTAAATTGTACTTTAACTTCTATCGCCAATCGTTTGCGTTACTTACTAAAGCGAACCACTTCTGTAGTTCAAAAATCAATAATATACTAATTTAAAAGCTCTAACAATGAATAAACTGTTTAGTATTCTGTAAGTACGTATATACTGTATTGTACATTACATATTACTGTAGCCTATGTATGTATATTCTATCATTTAAATACATTATAAGTTCATATTAATTAATGGTTTTATTTATCTGCTTCAATTATTTAACCACTAAAGTGAATTATTAACAGTTTTATCAAGTTTTATTTTTGATATGAACTTAAACGAATTTTTTTTCTTTTCGAAAATCCGGACATTTTGATAATCCGGACAGGGTCCGGTCACAATTAATCCGCATTATCGACGCTCTACTGTATTAAAAAAAGATTGTAATGATATAAGATTGTAGACTAATGGATCTAAGAAGCCATAGATTTTCGATTTGTCAGTTTTCATATTTATGATATTTCTAATACAGTAGAACCGGCCTCAGATCAACCGGTCCTCGGATTAACCGGCCTATCCCAAGGAACAACAGAGTCAAATATATTAACTGGCCAAAGTCTCAAACATTGATTGTTTGACGGACATTTCCTAGAAAATAAAGCGGGGTGACGCAACGTTCGGTGTGCGGCAGGGGAACAGGGGAGTGTTGTGGCAGGGGAACAGGGGAGAAGAGGCGTAAAAAAGAAACAAAGGATGCCGCTTTGTGTTGTTGATTCAAAGAAAAAATACAGTTGCCGCGAAATCAAATCTTGCTTGCGCGGCAACTATATTTTTTCTTAGAATCAATTAAAAAAGCGGCATCCTTTGTTTCTCTTTCTTCGTCTGTTGCTTTGTCGGAACCTTTACTGAATTTCGTGAGAACTTTTCGTGTAACTTAAAATGTTTAAGTTGTTGGTGTTTGTTTGCTTATGTATGTACATTACATACAATAAAATGAGTTGCTATAACGTCTTATTTGCTTGGTTATTTATGAAATATGTATTGTAGATTATTTTTGAACAAACATCTATTTTTTACGGGAAACTCGGATCAACCGGCCAAACTCGTAACCGGCCAGGGTCTTGGTCCCGACCAGACCGGTTAAGAGGGGTTCTACTATACCAAAATAATAATTTTCCTATATAATTTAAGAATCATTTAATGGAGAAATGCAAAAATATTAGTTAGCAAAAGAAGTATAGCGAATACATATATACATGACGAAGGTAAACAAAATAATAAAACATTTGTTTAAAGATTTTTGTATAACATATTATTTTATACAGTTTTTTCTTAGAACTTTGGAGGAATCAAACTGAGACATATCATTTGAAATCATAAATTACGAGTACTTTAACTATATTATGCATTGCCATAATTATTTTTTGTTGGCTATGGCTTGACTTGCTATCGATATAGTTATTTATTGATAAACTTGTATCTGGGAGCTTAGTATACCTGCACTAAAAGCTTAAGGTTCCCACTTTGAATGTCAGTAAACACCATGGATGTTTACCGGTTTGGAAAAAGTTTTCCGCTTTTAATTTATTTATCACAAAAAATACAACAACAAAATATGAATAACTAAACAATTTTAATATTGGTGCTTTTACAAAGTTTACCTTTTATAAATAAATGTATTTCTTAAGAGAATTGATTATAATATTATAAATAAATACCTAAATGTAGAGTCTTTCAAAAGTAAATTAAAATTTTGAATAGATTTGGTCTCACTATCTCCAATCCCTAAGGCCTCGTTTATGCACTAGCGGTCGACCGCTGACAATTTTGTTAAGCGGTTGACCGCGGCGGCTACCCTCTCGTTTTTTAAACACTGTGGGGGGGAGCCAGTGCTGCCAACTGTTCTCCAGTCCTGTCAGTCTGAAAAAGTGTTATAAAAAATGTAATCAAACACCGGGTAGGTTGGCAGCACTGACATGGCGGAAGCGGTGAGCCGCTGTGCATAAATGCTCCCATTTAAACCAATGCATTTTGAAACCGCAAAAAACTGCTGTTTTTAAGTGCACCGCTCTGTTTCTGTGAACCGCTGCGGCTCGCCGCTCCGCTTCTTGTTGCATAAACGTGCCCATTTAACTCAATGCACTTATAAAAGTAGCGCGGCGCGCCGCTGCGGTCGACCGCTAGTGCATAAACAGGGCCTAAGAAAAACTCTTTATGATTACAGTCCAAGAGCTGACGACAAATTTAGGGAAGATATTTTGGTCAAGTTAAAATAACAAAAAAAATCATATTTTATTAATTGGAGAATCTGGAATCCTGAGTCAGGCAGAGGGTTTGTGGTTATTTTTCTACTGCGCAACCTATGGTATTTGTAAAAAAATATGTTTTGGGCAACTTGAAATTTGTTTAATCTTTAATTTTAGCATCTATTTAACCCAGAAATAGACACCCCAGACTTTTATTTGGTTTTAAAGTGTAACCAGACCCCCCCACCCCCGAATATATTTAATAATTATAGTTCAAAAATATACTTTAGGCATTCTGAAATTTTTATAGCATCTTAATTAAATAATATTAAAAATACGTGTAAAGCGCCAGTCGAATTAAACGGTTTTTAATATTTCCCTGACACGAATACATATTTTAAATGAATGCGAAAAATATTTACAAAAGTTAAATATAGAAAAAAGTTATTGAATTAGTTAATATGTTAATTTTTTATTATTATTCCCGTTGAGATAAAAAATTCTTTAATTAAAAAGTCTTCTTTTTCGAAGGATTTTAATAATTAATTTTAAATAATTTAATAATTAATAATTAACCACCCCAAAATACTCTGTTACATGGACAGAGTCCGCGCTATATGGTAAACTCGAGCCAAGGCCCAGTCAGTTGCCGGCAGGTCTTAATAAACTATCTCTCTCGCACTTATGGCTACGAAAAAGACTTTTTTGTCGCATTCATTTAAAATCTGTACTTGCGTCAGAGAAATATTAAAAACCGTATAATTCGTCTAGCGCTTTACACGTATTTTTAATATTATTTGATAAACATGCTATAAAAATTTCAGAATGCCTAAAGTATATTTTTGAGGTATAATTATTAAATATATTCGGGGGGGGGGGGGGGCTGGTTATACTTTAAAACCCCAAAACAGTCTGGGATGTTTATTTCTGGGTTAAATAGATGCTAAAATTAAAGATTAAACAAATTTCAAGTTGCCCAAAACATATTTTTTTAAATTTATTTTTTTGCAAGTGTCATAGGTTGCACAGTAGCGAAATAATTGCAAACCCTCTGCTGACTCAGGATTCTAGATTCTCCAATTAATAAAATATTATTTTTTTGTTATTTTAACTTGCCCAAAATACCTTCCCTAAATTCGTCGTCAGCTCTCCGACTATTAGAAGTGACTACTTTCGACAAGGAAGTATACTCCATGACTATACATACCGCACACTGAGACTGACATCAAGACCCTTTAGTAGTTTTCAACTTTTGACTGTTGAGATTGCACGGTTAAAATAATTTTAATATTTATTGACATTCAATAAAGAATATACAGACTTGTATACAGACTTGACTTAACAATTAGTTGACACCTTAAATACAGGCATATTGTGCTTGGTTAGTTTTAAGTTTGTGTTGGCCTAATAGTAACACTGCAACCTACAGATTTATCTATCATTTACACAACTATTGCATTGGCCAAATAGCTACAATTGTTGTTCACAGATTCTTTAAAGTTTGAATTTATTTTGATAACAATGTAATAGAACCTACTTCTATCATATGTCTTAAAGCTGAGACTTTTTAAAATATTGTCCAAGTTGAACATCTGGGGCCTTTTCTCTCATCCTTTGAGCATGTATATTGAAGGTTTTAAGTAATACTGATACTATTGTTGAAAAAGAAAGTATACAATCTCATGCATTTAATAAAAACATTACAAGCGATGGCTTGGAAAGCCAACTCGATATTCAAAAATCAAACATTAATGAATTGTTTGAATTGCAAGATAGACTTGATTATGAATTAAGAAACAAATTTTTAAGATTAGGGAAAGAAAATAAGGAACTACATTTAATAACTACTAAATTAGGTTACACAGCTTAAATACCATCAACAGTACTAAAAATGATTTCAGCGACGACCGGATTCGGAAGTTTATCCTTCCATCATTGTCAAGTCACAAGAAACTTGAAAGAATAAATACACACTTAAAATACACAAAAAAACTAAATATTACAAGTCTAACAATATGAATGAATATTATTCATATTAATAATAAATATTCAACATTACACATGACATGACAAAAAACTAACATGATGGCCAACTGATTAAACATAACTCGTTATTTTATTGTCCATTACTTGTTGTTTACAATAAGTATATTGCTGGACATGCCAAACAAAGTGTTAAGAATTGGTTTACTTCTCAGTAGGAGAAAATAAAAATAACTCTTTTTATATGATATACTATTTCAAACATTATATAGTGCGGTAGTGTGCCATAGCTTGACGCATGGAACGCTACCGCGTTCCGTGATATAAAAAGTGAAAGTACCAATACAATAGATAGAGAGAGATTTATATTACCTGTCTGAGGTTTTTTTTATTAAATTCAGTTTAATTTCTCATTAATGATTTAAGAAATTCATCTTGTTCTATTTTATATCGCAAGTAAACTACAGTCTATTAATATTTTAACTAACTTTAGCAAAACTCAATATGTCATATTTTTATTATTCTATTTTTACTTGTTGCCTAAACCAGTGTTAATAAAAAATTGTTTATGACCATTTAATAATTAAAAAAAAACATGGTATAAAATTAATTCTTTCATCACTTATCATCATAAGAAACTGCAACGTTTTTAAAAATATTTCAAGTATCGAAGATGTCATGAACATAATAAGATTACCTAGAAACAGTCTCAATTAAATGTTGTTTACATTTCTAGAAACAGGAGTACCAGTAACAGTTTACAGTTTGCATCCTGGAGTTGTAGATACAGAACTCAGCCGCCACTGGAGCTCATCAATATTGCCTGGTGTCACTTGGATTTATCAAAATATTTTTGGATACTTTTTACTGTCTCCAGAAAAAGGAGCTCAAACATCAATTTATTGTTCTGTTGATGAAAAAACTGCTAATGAGACGGGTCTTTATTACGAGTAAGCTGCTATTCATTACCTACAATTGTTTTGTTTTGTTGTTATTTTATAATAAAATAAAATAAATCAGAAAGAAGATAAATGAAGATAATTTAGTCAAATCAATAAAAACTGGCAATCTACAAAATTGATACAAAACTATATTCATATTGTTATTTTTAGTTATACTGTTCATTTTTCTAATCAAATTGGAACAACCTTATAAAATAATCTATGGAGAGATTAGAATGTGGATACAACCAGTTTGTAACTTCTGAGTTTTATTTAAGCAGCTGCTATAATTATTGTGCTAGTTTGTGATAAATTTTATACAGAGTTTTAGGGTTTTCTTGCAGTAATAACGAGTTGTATCTGAAAAATCTTTTAAAATTTAGTGGAATTTGTAAAATAAACATTTGAATCGGTTATTTTCATTATAATCTTGTTTAGTATGTTCATGCTTTAAAACTAGAAATTTGTTCTTTTTTAAATAGTATTCCATTTATAATAAATGTATGTTGATTGCTTAGTATTAATTTTGAAATGATAATACAATTATTAACAGAAGCCGTTTAATAAGAAATTTCAACGTTTAAAAAAAACTGTTGATTGTTTCAAGATCACATCTGCTAAATTTGAAGACGCAATCCATTTTAATTCATTGAGTACTATTTTATGGGGCCTAACCTAATCTTTGTTTCATCAGTAAACTACTGAGAGATATTGACATAAATATATTATTTATTTTAATATTTTAGCAGTTTTTAGGTATATCTGATTTAATGAAATATATAGTTATAAACAATGAGAGCAAATAACATTTAGATGTGTGGTACTTACTACAACCCTCACAATTACTTTACTTTAAAATTAAATCTATATTAAAATAAGATGGTCAACAAGGGTTACAATTATAAAACAATCTTTTACTTCTGTATTATTATAGGTAATACAAAAAATGATATTTCTTTTCAAAGAACAATATTATTTAAATTGTGAATACTAAGTTTGATGATAAACAGGTTATTAATTGTTGTTCAATAATTTTAAAACACAAGATCTTAACTCGGTGGGTTGGAGCCGTCTTTTTCCCAAAGTATTTAAAAAGAAAACAAATTTGATTATAGATCACACAATTAAAATATGTACAAAATTAATGAGAGCAAGATTATATGGAATCGTCAAAAAGGTTATTTGGTTAATGGATTTAGTATTATAATGGATCACTGAATTTACGATAGTTTAAAGTTCAAAGGTTCTTGGTAAATCTATATGCATAACATATGTATATATTATTATTCACAGTTTAGTTCAAATAGATAAGTTATCCCTCTAAGGTAACTGGTTTGGTGTTGGATCTTAAAATAGACTAGGCCTAGTTAATTGGAAAGTTCTCACCCAATTGGTTGTTTGTTCTTGTAGATTAGAATTTGATAGTAATTGTTATAAAGGAAAAACACTGAACTTCATAAGCTTCATATTTATTCAAATACCGATTCTTTTCTTTAAATTTCAACAGCCAAAATTATATCAACTGCACTATTTAGTGGCCAACTTAACAATGTTCTTCGTTTGGGGCTTCTCTACCTTTCCAGGAAATGGATAATAACGCCTGATGAATCTTCATATCTTCTGGAATTTGGGTTTGTTAATGTAATAGGTGTTTGGGAGTCGTGAAGTGTGATTTATTTTAATTGTGTCTTTATTTAATTTAATTGTGTGGATTTGTTTTGATACATAACAATGTTTTACAATGAAATTTAATAGGATTTTAAACAGTTAAATTATAGAAAACACTTAAATAACTCCTTATTACAATAATTTTGCTATCTAATTTCTAGAATGTATATCTTATTCTTCGCATTATGTTCATTTGGTGGCAAGAATTACGTGGACCAATCACAGCGTTTCGTGGGAGGAGTTTACATAAATGAAATCCGCTTACGATTAAATTTTGTTGGTCGAGGCTTCGGTTTTATATTAATAATAGCTTATCGGCGTTTATTTTAGATTTAGACCAAAGACATTTGAGATGTAAAAAATTGGTTCTTTTCGTAGGTCTGGTTTAATTTTCTAATAAGAATGTATTTTTCTTGTAATCGGATTTATTCTGCCAACTTCTCTTCGATTTGTAATTAGATAGGCCTAGTTTCCCTTGCGTTTTAACGTAAATCTTTGTCGATTGACTTGGTTTTATGTTGTTATTTTAGCTTTCCTGGATGCAGAATTTAGTTTTGAATATTTTTGATGTAGGAAATGTAGGTCTACAGATTCGTTTTGTAATTTTATTTTAATGAATTCGAGTTGAAAGTCGTGATTTGATTGTACCTTTCCGTTGTAGTATTTAGTGTTGCGCATAATTGTCGCTAGGTGTCGGGCGTGTATGACGGATTAACTG
Organism: Philaenus spumarius; assembly: GCA_018207615.1. NCBI lineage: Eukaryota > Metazoa > Arthropoda > Insecta > Hemiptera > Aphrophoridae > Philaenus > Philaenus spumarius. The sequence continues at coordinate 54,506 of JAGFPH010007057.1, read as the reverse complement.
AATGAATGACATTCCAATTTGACTTCTATCTCTCTCGCTCCAATACGTATTTTTAATTTCGTTCTTAATTCTTTACAGAGTTAGGGAAATATTTGAATTGTAACAATTATCCCCTAGGTAACTTTTCCAGAAAATCTTTAATTTAAAGGTTTTCCTGGGAACAAATTTCCAACAATGAAAATATTTACCTGATTCATCTCACTAACTTATTTACATGAATTATTACACTTTTATATTATTGATACCGTTGTAAGTCAGTAATTGCCCCGGTTGGGGTAAATAGTTGTTTCTGTGTTTGTCTCTCAATCGGGAGTACCTGGGGTGATGTATTTGTACCTTTTGAAAGCTGTCACATGATAAGGCCCTTTAATTTGTTTTCCTTCTAAATTGCAAACGTAATATGTTGATTTACCAATAATATGATGGATTTTATATGGTCCGCTGAATATTTCGAACAGTTTACATGTTTCTCCTGATGATGCGTTTGATAATGAAACATTCTTAATTAATACTAGATCGCCAATATTTAAAATGGTTTGTTTGAGTTTTGAATTTAATTTTGATGCTCGTTTTTCTTGTTTGATATGTATTTTTTGTTTTGCTAAATATAATTTTGTCTCCAGTGGTATGTCCGTGGTATAATTATTTGTAATATATGGTTCCCAAAATCTGACGTCTCTCTGACCTAGATATAGCTCGTTAGGCGTAAAACCAGTGGTCTCATTATGTACCTCATTTAGCATGATATTTATATCCACTATGCAACGTGCCCAATTTTTGTGGTTTAAAGAGCAATATGTCCTTAAACATCTCTTAACTTCACGTATCGGCCTCTCTGCCATATTTGTTTGTGGGTGATAGTATGGGTTAAAAATGGGCTCTATATTTCGTTCTAATAAAGCTCTGCTCCATGCTCGACTACGAAATTGAGTCCCGTTGTCGCTTTGAAGTCTTTTAGGAGTTCCATATACGGGAAAATGTAATTCTAATAATTTCTTTAAAATTGTTTTGGTGTTTGCACATCTCATAGGATATAATTTTACTAATTTCGTAAAAATATCTAGTACAATCAATATAATATTTAGTTCTTCCTATACTGGTTGGAAGTGGCCCTATAATATCCACAGCTGTTTGATCGTTTTTTCCTGTACAAATAATGCCCTTTGCTACTCCTGTTAAAGGGTGGGGGTTACATTTACATTTTTGGCAAGAATCACAGGTGGCGAGCGTTGTTCTAATGCGCCGTCCCATATTTTTAAAAGTAAAACTTTCTCTGAGTATGTTGAAACATTTGTTTGCCCCACAATGTAAGTAATATGAATGACATTCCCATATAAGTCGATTTATGAGATTCTCTGGGACTATTATCAGCCATTGTTGATTTAATTTTTTGTATAAAATGTTGTTATGTAGGCTATATATTCGTTGTAAATTGGGATTATCGGTTGGATCCTCTAAATTTTGAAGAATACGAATAATGGGCAATAATTTTTGATCTTGTGCTTGATGTGTCGCAAGGTGGCTTAGTTCGAATTTTAAATTTGGATCTTGTAAACGTTGAATATAGGTTATAATTAATTTAGATTGGTCCTCTTGTGGTATGGTAGGCTTCTGTGGTGGCATTCGGCTTAAGGCATCGGCAGTGCAATTCTCACTTCCCTTACAGTGTTGTATTTTAAAATCATAGTCTTGTAACGCCAGAATCCATCGTGTTAGGCGTGCACTTAACAGTCGACAAGTTTTAATAAACGTAAGCGCATGGTTATCAGTTACAATTGTTAAATCTGTTCCATGGATAATATAACGAGTTTTCTGGAGGCAGTATAAAATTGCTAGAAGCTCTTTTTCCGTGGTGGTAAAACGTTTTTCTGCTGGCTGTAATGCCCTGGATACAAATACGATAGCCCGTTTCTCTCCTTGTGGATTTATTTGGTATAAATGCCCGCCTATGGCGTAGTCTGATGCGTCAGTTTGTAAAAAGAAAGGTTGATGTGGATCTGGATGGTGTAAAATTTGAGTTCGTAGAAAGAGTTGTTTAATTTTCATGAAAGTTTGCTCGTCAGCTGAGGTCCAATGGAATTTCACATTTTTTGAGGTTAGCCGAAGAATAGGTTTGATGGTTTCTGAAAATTTGTCTAGAAATTTATTATAGTAATTAATACATCCGAGAAAAGATTTTAATTGTTTTCTTGATTTAGGAGTGGGGAAATTTTAAATTGGTTTTATTTTATTATCATCCATTTGTATACCTGTTGACGTCATTGTATAGCCAAGAAAGGGAACAGAATCCCTGCAGAAAAGGGATTTTGAAAATTTAACAGTCATATTTGCGTCAGATAATTTTTGGAAAATAATCGAAAGATGTGACAAATGACTCTGGAAATCTGGGGATATGATACATATATCGTCGATGTATATTAGGGTGAAGGATTCTACACTGTCACCAAAAACTTTGTCCAATGCTCGTATTAGTGCCGCTTGTGACGTAGAAATTCCGAACGGAGTGACAGTATATTGATAAGTTCGACCTCTAAATTGAAACGCCGTGTACTTTCTTGAATCTGTGGATAACGGTATTTGCCAGTACGATGCAGTGAGATCGATTGTGCTCAACCACTTACAATCCCGACCTTTGGCCAATAACTCGTTAACGCTACGATTCCGTTCAAAATCTGGGGTTGTAATCGCATTAGCCTTACGCGCATCTAGACACAGCCTTATTTCACCGTTCTTTTTAATGATTGGTATTATGGGATTTATGAAATGGCTATTCGATGGTTCTATGACCTTTATTTCTAACATCCTATTTATCTCACGTGACACGGCTTCCTGGTATATCAAGGGTACTGGATACGTTTGTCCTTTAAATGTGTAGTCTTCTTTTATTTCTATTGAGTGCGTATATTTAGTGCAAAGTCCAGGGTTATCCGAGAAAATTGTTTTGTATTGTAAAAGTAGTGATTTTAATTTTACCCTTTGCTGTGGTTCCAGATTCATATTATCTTGTAATGCGTTGTCGATTATAGATTCATTTAAAATTATTTGTTTATTTTCTGTGCCACATTTTGAGTTATAATTTACATTCATATTATCATCATGAATATTATTATATCTTTCATCATATTGATTCATATATTTATTAGTGATGTAACACAAAATTCCTTCATTAACGACATTTTCAAACCTTCTTACGATTATTTTCTTATTAATTTTCATATTTATTATCTTCGTGTGAAAGTTTATAACCGACTCTGTGGTACTAATCCAATCCATACCTAGAATAACGTCTTTAATTAAATTTGGCACTATTAAAGCATGTAACCATAATTCTTCGGAATCTATTTTAATTTTTACCATTACAATTCTGGCGACTCTCCTAGTTTTACTACCCACCGCGGTGTGTATCTGTATATTTGTGGTAGGTAATTCTTCGTACTTTCCCATAGAATCTTTGTTCTCCCGGAACCACTGTTCGGACATACATGTAACGTTGGATCCTGTATCGATTAGGGGATATGCACTCTGTTTTCCGATTTTAATATTTATCTCCGGACATTGTATGAAGTTAACATCTGGTTTATTTGGCAACTCAACCTCGTCTTCTTCTAAAAGAAAATTTCTGTCGCAAAACATATTACTTATTGTAATATTTGGGTGTGATACTAATCCAGACATAAATTTTAGTGGGTTAGGCCTTATATTTCCAAGGACATTGTGTGGCACAGGAATAATGTCATCGAGCTTCGCATAGTCTAGAAAAATGATATGGTTCGCGATCTCGTGGCCAGTGACACATTCTGCGCTCAGCAGTTTTCCTGTTGGGTCACCACATTTGGTGAACTTGTTTCTGGACGACTCTTGGCTTGAATATTTTCTGCTACCGTGTGGCAAACGTTCACCTGTTCCTGTGTTGGATATCTGGTATTCCTGGGTCCGTTCTGTCTTGTTTGGTCTCTATTATTCTCTGGTCTTGTATTTTGATCAAATCCTCTATTGTTATTGTGTGGTCGAAAAGAAGGTGATGTGTGAATATATTGGTTATTTCTTTGGGAGTATGGCCCAACTTGGTGTCGTGGGAACGGAGGTGGGGGTCCTGGTGGGAGTTGAAAATGTTGGTGGTGAAAAGTTTGAGATCCACGATGATTAGATGGTGCTTGTGAAGGTCTGTAAAGGAATGGTGTTGGTCCTGGTCTCTGTTCTCTGAAGTTAGGTCTAATTGACGGTTGGGAAGGTGAATATGGATGGTGTATTTTTCGCGCTCTTATGTTCGCGTCTTTGAGATCTTCTCTTTGCAGCAATAACTCAAATTCAATAATTGAGTCAATCCTCTGAACACGTCTCGCATCTTGCACTATATCCTCATAATGTTCGGCTAAACAGGTGACAATTTCATCCTCCGTCAAGGGTGGTCGTATCGCTTTCAAAGTAATAACCCTTTCTGTAAAGTACTCAGACCGACTAAGGGTACCATTTGGCCTATATCTTTCCACTTCCATTCGCTGTCTGATCCCTCTCTGCACTTCCCTGCTCCAATATTTGGCTTCGAAAACCTTTCTAAAATCTTCCCAATTACGTACATCATTTTTGACTAAGGCAAACCAACGTGAAGCGTGGTTCTCTAAGCACATCTCAATTATGTCTATTAGATTTTCTGTGGCGTCGAGGTTGTTGTTAATCGTTCTTCTCTTTTCGTAAAACCTTTGTATCCTCCGAAGATGTTCTGTGGGGTTCATTTCTCGTCCATGAAACTTAGGTACTGTGTTCTCTCCTATTCCAGAAATCTGACCACTACAGCTAACAGATATTTGGGGCGGGTAGTTAAATTGTTTTTCCATTAATTCCTTTTCTATGTCCCTAATTTTGGTATTGTGATCTCGGACGTTCAGTTCGATTAACTCCAGCTGTTTTCTTTGTCCCGCCATGACTTTCCTTTCTTTCTCCATGTTATTCTCTAATCTTCCCTCTAACTCCTGACATCGCTGGTTGACTATCCGTTCATTTTCAGTGTTCGTTTTCTCTTCTTGGCAGGACAGCAACTTCTGGATCCTTTCTGTTTGGTTATCCAACTGTATCTGGACCTGTTCTTGAGTTTTGATGGTGACTTTATCTAAATCCACCTGGCTGTCCTCTCTCTGGGCCTGGAGTTCGCTTCTCCATTCTTTGCGACTA
>JAGFPH010007057.1:8711-24110 GCA_018207615.1 Philaenus spumarius | reverse complement strand
AATTATAAAATTTATTTTATAATCCTGTATATATGGAGGTAGAAAGGAGATTGGCATGGGAAACACACTTGGGTTCTCCTTTAGTGTAACTTAAAAATATAGTTAACATTAAACTAGTAACACACCAAACAACAACAATGAATTTTACCAAAAGTCTGAAAAATATTTAAACCTGCTAACCCATTATTCCGATGACTATAAAACAATCGTTCAATGTGGGAAGTGAAATTAAATATATATATATTTTTTAATGCGATACGATACTTTTATTTGATTTTAAACATTTACAGAATGTAATTAGCCACATTGATTTTGTGTCATCAGCATATATAAGACTGGCATGACCGGGATGTTACAGATCAATGACAAATATAAAAAAAGGAAAGATCCCAGAACAGAACCTCATGACACACCTGAGATTACATTATCATGACTAGACTTATCATTTATTGTTCCTACCATTTTGTTTCATACTGTTTAGATATGGCCCTTATCAATTTTAATTTTATGTGTTCTATACCATAATATTCAATGATTTTAAACAGAATTTTGTGGAATATGAAATCAAAAGCTTTGCATAAATCAGTTAGCTGCATACTAGTAACCAATCTATTCTCAAAATACTGTAATATTATTACAACAGTTTTCACAGCCATGACAGTTGAATACTTAGTCATAAAACCAAATTGTTGCTCATACAACAAATTATTGTCTAGAATAAAAAGTACTGTAATCATAAAGTTGAACTAAAAGATATATGATTCAATGATTAGTCTACCAAAACAGTTAGTCTGTAACTCTCAGGAAGTCTCCAGTTCCTTCTTATAGACAGGAATTATTTTTGTTGGCTTTATCAATCAGGAAATGTTCTATCGGTTAACAAATATGTTGGTCGCAAACATATTTCACCTATGAGAATATTAAGTACAGTTTTTGGTTCTACTTCAATCCACATAAAATTTTAATTTAAAAGATATGCTGATTTGACAAAATTAGTCATACACTCAGAATAATCAGCACAATTTGAATTGTCATTTCCAATACCGTACTAATATTAACAGAAACATTTGCAAAACAATTATTCAAAGTACCAGAATAGTTATTGATAATTTAGGCAATTTACTTTATTTAAGCTTCTGGTTCAGCTTAAACACTTATTATTTAAGTTATTTATAAAGACGACATTTACAGTAATTTTTTCAACACTAATGACTTTGTTAAACACCTTTTTAAACTTTTAAATTGTTCTTTGCCTTAAGGCTACGACTGAAATGATACCAAAATTCTGCTTACATAATAACCAGGAGGTATTTCATATCAGGCACTATTTCATAAACCTGATGCTTGATAACTCATATCCCTGATAGCACCAAGATAAAACTTATCTTTACATCCCATTTCAAACATGAATATAAGTCCAATGACCATGTTATTGTAAAACCATATAGGCTTCAGTTTAGGCCAATCCAAATATATAAAAGATGATTAAAAAGGTTGAGGAGGGAGAAAAGAGGATTAGGGGGAATTGATGAAGGAAAGTGGAAGAAAATTTTTTTTTTAATTAGGAGACTTTGGCACACACCTTTGTAGAGGACAGTAATCTAAACAAGTGCTTTTTATTTTTAATTTGTAACAATTTAACTGCTTACACTCTTCCTCAGCAAAGGTTAATTTAATTACATTATACAAGTGAAAAACATGGACTATACTGGTAATTACTTATTCCATGTTTTTTCACTTGTAATTTAATTAAATACCTTTTTGTTAATTAAGCAGTGTCAAGCTTGGTTTGGCTTTCCTTCAGAAGAAGCCTGATTTACTGTAGATCATGTGTTTGATTTGAACTACCATTGTCATTTTCTTTAAAACAATTCTGTAATTAACATCAGTTATTCTTCTATCAGTTATGGCCTATGTCTGTTTTAATGTATTTAACTACAAGTTCTTCATGTCATTGTGTTCCTTATCAAGTTCTAACAATTGGTTAGACACTAACAAATTAAATTTACTCACTGCTTCAAGTTCTAATCAAGTTCACTGTATTTAAGACTCGGCCCCTAAATTCAAAACGGCGAAGTTGGGTACCAATTTCAATAAAATTTAAACTTGAACTGGACTTATGAGAAATAACACTATATAAATAAAAAACAGAACACAGTTTCTCATAAAAAACGTTTAATATTCAAACGCGTTTCGATGACCAGGTCATCATCATCAGTGATGGTTACAAACTTATAACTTTGGGTTATAACTATAACAATAGTTTATATTTAAACTTCTCTCTTTTATGAGTAAAGAAATATTATGTGGTTTTCTTCTGACAGAGAAACACAGTCAAAGTGTAAAATTGTAAAAAGTTCCATGACAATAACCTGGCATAACTTCTTCATATACTGTATTTTTACATATACAGTACCACACATCTAAATATTATTTGCTCTCATTGTTTATAACTATATATTTCATTAAATCAGATATACCTAAAAACTGCCAAAATATTATAATAAAGATAAATAATTACTTTATGTCAATATCTCTTAGTAGTTCACTGGTGAAACAAACTACAAAGATTAGGTTAGGCCCCATAAAATAGTACTCAATGAATTAAAATGGATTGCGACTTCAAATTTATCAGATGTGTTCTTGAAACAATCAACAGTTTTTTTTAAACATTGAAATTTCTCACTAAACGGCTTCTGTTAATAATAATTGTATTATCATTTCAAAATCAATACTAAGCAATCAACATACATTTATTATAAATGGAATACTATTAAAAATGAACAAATTTCTAGTTTTAAAATACTAAGCAACATACTAAGCAAGATTATAAAGAAAATTATATACTGATTCAAATTTTATTTTACAATTTCCACTAAATTTTAAAATATTTTTGAGATACAACTCGTTATTACTGCAAAAAACCCCTAAAACTCTGTATACAATTTATCACACACTAGCACAATAATTATAGCAGCTGCTTAAATAAAACTCAGAAGTTACAAACTGATTGTATCCACATTCTAATCTCTCCATAGATTATTTTATAAGGTTAGAAAAAACTATTTGATTAGAAAAATGAACAGTATAACCCAGAATAACGATATGAATATTTAAGTAGTTTTGTATCAATTTTGTAGATTGCCAGTTTTTATTGATTTGACTAAATTATCTTAATTTATCTTCATTCTGATTTATTTTATTTTATTATAAATACCAACTAAACAAAACAATTAATTGTAGGTAATGAGTAGCAACTTACTCGTAATAAAGACCCGTCTCATTAGCAGTTTTTTCATCAACAGAACAATAAATTGATGTTTGAGCTCCTTTTTCTGGAGACAGTAAGAAGTATCCAAAAATATTTTGATAAATCCAAGTAACACCAGGCAATATTGATGAGCTCCAGTGGCGGCTGAGTTCTGTATCCACAACTCCAGGATGCAAACTGTAAACTGTTACTCCTGTTTCTAGAAATGTAAACAACATTTAATTGAGACTGTTTCTAGGTAATCTTATTATGTTCATGACATCTTCAATAAATCTTCAATTATGTGGTCTCTTCGATACTTGAAATACTTAAAAAAAGTTGCAGTTTCTTATGATGATGAGTGATGAAAGAATTAGTTTCATACCATGTTTTTTTTTTTATTAATCATGGTCATGAACATAAAGTAAAACTGGTTTAGGCAGCATGTAGTAAATAGAATGATAAAAATATGACATATAGGGTTTTGCAAAAGTAAGTTAAAATATTAAAAGTCTATAGCTTATTTGGGTTATAAAATAAACAAAATAAATTTCATAATTAATAATAAAATAAACTGAATTTAATAAAAAAACCTCAGACTACTAATATAAATCTCTCTCTATCTATTGTGTCGCTGAAATCATTTTAGTACTGTTGATGGTATTTAAGCTGTGTAACCTAATTAAGTAGTTATTAAATGCAGTTCCTCATTTTCTTTCCCTAAACTTAAAAATTTGTTTCTTAATTCACAATCAAGTCTATCTTGCAATTCAAACAATTAATTAATGTTTGATTTTTGTATATCGAGTTGGCTTTCCAAGCCATCACGTGTAATGTCTTTATTAAATGCATGAGATTGTATTCTTTCTTTTTCAACAATAGTATCAATATTACTTGAAACCTTTAATGTATATATGCTCAAAGGATGAGAAAAAAGGCCCCAGATGTTCATCTTGGACAATATTTTTAAAAGTCTCAGCTTTAAGACATATGATAGAAATAGGTTCTACTACATTGATATCAAAATAAATTCAAACTTTAAAGAATCTGTGAACAAGTGTAGCTATTTGGCCATTGCAATAGTTGTGTAAATGATAGATAAATCTGTAGGTTACAGTGTTACTATTAGGCCAAGACAAACTTAAAACTAACCAAGCACAATATGCCTATATTTAACTAGTCAAATAATTGTTAAGTCACAAGTTTGTATATTCTTTATTGAATGCCAATAACTACTAAAATTATTTTAACCATGCAATCTCAACAGTCGAAGGTTGAAAACTACTAAAGGGCTTGATGTCAGTCTCAATGTGCGGTATGTAGTCATGCTACCAAGTAGCGTAATGGAGACAATGGAGTATACTTTCTTGTCGAAAGTAGTCAATTCTAATGGTCGGAGAGCAGACGACAAATTTAGGGAAGGTATTTTGGGCAAGTTAAAATAACAAAAAAATAATATTTTATTAATTGGAGAATCTAGAATCGTGAGTCAGGCAGAGGGTTTGCGGTTATTTCGCTACTGTGCAACTTATGACATTTGCAAAAAAATAAATTTAAAATAATGTTTTGGGCAACTTGAAATTTGTTTAATCTTTAATTTTAGCATCTATTTAACCCAGAAATAAACATCCTAGACTTTTGTTTTTGTTTTAAAGTATAACCAGACCCCCCCGAATATATTTAATAACTATACCTCAAATATATACTTTAGGCATTCTGAAATTTTTACAACATGTTTATTAAAAATATGTGTAAAGCGCCAGACGAATTAAACGGTTTTTAATATTTCCCTGATGCAAATACAGATTTTAAACGAATGCAACAAAAAAGTCTTATGCGTAGCCATAAGTGCGAGAGAGATAGTTTATTGAGACCTGCCGGCAGCTGACGGGGCCTTGGCTCGAGTTTACCATATAGCGCGGACTCTGTCCATGTAACAGAGTATTTTGGAGTAGGCAATTTTTTTTTAAATTACCAAATACAGAATAAATTTATAATAAAAATTAATTATTAAAATGCTTTGAAAAAGAAGACTTTTTAATTAAAGTATTTTGTATCTTAACGGGAATAATAATTAAAAAATTAACATATTAAATAATTTAATTACTTTTTTCCATATTTAACTTTTGTAAATATTTTTCGCATTCATTTAAAATCTGTCTTCGCATCAGGGAAATATTAAAAACCGTTTAATTCGACTGGCGCTTTACACATATTTTTAATATTATTTAATTAACATGCTATACAAATTTCAGAATGCCTAAAGTATATTTTTGAGGTATAATTATTAAATATATTCGGGGGGAGGGGGTCTGGTTATACTTTAAAACCAAAAAAAAAGTCTGGGGTGTTTATTTCTGGGTTAAATAGATGCTAAAATTAAAGATTAAATAAATTTCAAGTTGCCCAAAACATATTTTTTTTATTTATTTTTTTACAAATGTCATAGGTTGCGCAGTAGCAAAATAAATGCAAACCCTCTGCCTGACTCAGGATTCCAGATTCTCCAATTAATAAAATATGATTTTTTTGTTATTTTAACTTGCATAAAATATCTTCCCTAAATTCGTCATCAGCTCTTGGACTATAATCATAAAGAGTTTTTCTTAGGGATTGGAGATAGTGAGAAAAAATATATTCAAAATTTTAATTTACTTTCGAAAGACTCTGCATTTAGGTATTTATTAATAATATTATAATCAATTCTCTTAAGAAATACATATATTTATAAAAGGTAAACTTTGTAAAAGCACCAATATTAAAATTGTTTAGTCATTCATATTTTGTTGTTGTATTTTTTTTTTGTGATAAATAAATTAAAAGCGGAAAACTTTTTCCAAACTGGTAAACATCCATGGTGTTTACTGACATTCAAAGTGGGAACCTTAAGCCTTTAGTGCAGGTATACTAAGCTCCCAGATACAAGTTTATCAATAAATAACTATATTGATAGCAAGTTAACAAAAAATAATTATGGCAATGCATAATATAGTTAAAGTACTCGTAATTTATGATTTCAAATGATATGTCTCAGTTTGATTCCTCCAAAGTTCTAAGAAAAAACTGTATAAAATAATATTTTATACAAAAATCTTTAAACAAATGTTTTATTATTTTGTTTACCTTCGTCATGTATATATATATTCGCTATACTTCTTTTGCTAACTAATATTTTTGCGTTTCTCCATTAAATGATTCTTAAATTATGTAGGAAAATTATTATTTTGGTACAGTAGAACCCCTCTTTCGGCAGACTGTGTACCGAGACCATGGCCGGTTACGAGTTTGGCCGGTTGATCTGAGGTTCCCGTAAAAAATAGATGTTTGTTCAAAAATAACCTACAATACATATTTCATTAATAACCAAGCAAATAAGACATTATTGCAACTCATTTTTTTGTATAATAAAAACAAACACCAACAAATTAAACATTTTAACTTACATTAAGTTCTCACAAAATTCAGTAAAGTTTTCGACAAAGCAACAGACGAAGAAAGAGAAACAAAGGATGCCGCTTTGTCAGTTGATTCAAAGAAAAAATACAGTTGCCGCGGAAGCAAAAGGGGAATCAAATCTTGCTTCCGCGGCAACTGTATTTTTTCTTTGAATCAACTGACAAAGCGGCATCCTTTGTTTATTTTTTACGCCTCTTCTCCCCTGTCCCCCTGCCACAATACTCCCCTGTTCCCCTGCCGCACACCGAACGTTGCGTCACCCCGCTTTATTTTCTAAGAAATGTCCGTCAAACAATTAATGTTTGAGACTTTGGCCAGTTAATATATTTGACTCTGTTGTCCCTTCGGATAGGCCGGTTAATCCGAGGACCGGTTGATCCGAGGTCGGTTAAGAATGGTTCTACTGTATTCGAAATATCACGATATGAAAATTGACAATTCGGAAATCTATGGCTCTTAGATCCGTTAGACTACAATCTTATATCGTTACAATCTTTTAATAATAAAAAAAAATCATAAATATTACAGTAGTTAATCATACATACCTTTTAATTTTTTTGCTAATTCTTTAGAGAAGAGAACATTTGAGAGTTTACTTCTAGCATAAGAAAGGAGAGGATTATATGACTTTTCCATATTAATGTCGTCAAAATACATAGAAGTGCCTAAGAAACAAGACGTACAAATTAGTTTATTATTTATAATTATACCCAATTAGTAAAGTATATAATTACTTCAAGAAATATAGTGCAATTATCAGACACTATCCTAGCAAGGTGAAGTCTTGCTTGATATCCTGTATTGTACAATTAGAGAGAAAATAGATGTAATTATTACACCATGTCCTGTGGCATAGATTGTCTATAACATATCTTTAACACAAACTTACATTATTAATTTACTTTCTCTGCTCGTTTCTAAATTATGAACTTTAAACATTACTTTTCTATATATTGTTTGTTATTCTGTAGGCCCACCGTATATATAAGTGTGTAGTACCTGCATCTATTTAAAGTAATTTCTTTACTCTAAACCCCTGGGAAATAATCCCCAGGCAACATAATACAGAAGTAAGATATTTGCTAGTTGGTAGGGCAACCATCTCACACTAGTCAGACTAGGATCCTGAGAACCTTATATTCCATCCTGCCTTTCCCTCCGAACAAATATGTCCTGACTGAGGTTCGCTTATGCCGAGAGAGCTTGTTGATTCAATTTTGTTGTTGTGTTATGTCTATGTTTAATGGGTGTTTGTTTGTAATTTAGCAAAGACAAGTTTAATAATTAGTAAGGGGAGAAACACTAGTGCCAGCAACAGAACTGGACGATTCAACCGACCCTATTGTGGAAGTTTAGCTCCTCAACTAGATTCATCATGTTCAGTGCTAGCAGGGTTACCTCTCACTGGACATGACAGTTTGTCACAACCTTCATAATAGAGGTAAACCTCCACTGACAATCTTGAATAAAGTGTTCTCGAAAGGTCTCTTAAACCCAAGACCACTAAATCCTCCACCCCTTGGCACCTTTCAATTTAAAACTAATTAAAAATCCACAATTTCTTTGTCATATTTGGGGGTTTAAGATCTAAAGTATGAAATATGTGAAGTTTATGGTTTTTGAGTATGTAAATTCGTAAGAATTTTCTACGCCTTATAATAAACATTTTATGATAGGCCTAACATTCAAAAATATATACTACAATAAGTAACTAGCTTAATAATACATAACTTAGTTTTTTATTATAATACAGTATAGAAATACATGATTTAATATACAAGATAAAGTATAATATATTTTAATTTCAATATTATTATATAAAGCTATACATACAATATCTGTGTACAAGAGATGAAACATTCACTATTCTTGCTGGTGCTGAATGGAGGATTTTGGGCAGCAAAAGCAAAGTTAAGAGGAAGTGTCCTAGGTGATTTGTTGCAAATTGTAATTCAAAACCATCTTCGCTAAGTGAACGGGGGCACATCATAATACCTGTAAAATACAAATATAACACATTAAATACTCTTATTTAACTTTTAAAGTGCTTTTCTGTGTTTTATCCTATTTTATTTTTAGTGTAATGTATTAATACAGATAACAGAATCAAATATATACATTAAATGACACTCTGAAATTAATAAAACACGTATGTTTATTTTATACTAACTGGCCCGATCTGGCTTTGCTTGGATAGACAAACCAAAGTTAAGTATACATTAACAAAAAATTACATCAATATATTATATAAATTACACTATGCATTTCTTATGGGGAGTTTTAGTAACTTTCACACCCAAACCCCCCTAAAATTTCGAATTTTTTTAAACCCTTTCTTTGGGAGAACCTTTGGCCCTAGAGGAAGCTACATACCAAATTTCATTCAATCCGTTCAGTAGTTTTAGAGAAATCGTGATTTAGTAAATTTGACCGCCCCAAACCGCCATTAAAATTTAGAATTTTTTGAAAACCTTTCTTAGTGAGCACCTATGGCCCTAGAGGAAGCTAAATACCGAATTTCCATCCGATCCGTTCAGTAGTTTTTGAGAAATCGTGATCAGTGAGTCAGTGGATTTGGCTTTTATATATATAGATGTTTTACAGACATTGAAACTTTTGTTTAATCTATTACAAAACATGCAACTAGCAATGTTTGATTGCATACACCTGATTTTATATTGACACTTTTGGTTTCATTCAGTATTCGTTTGAATTAACTAACCATTTCTACTTAACTGATGTAAGATCACAATGTACAAACAAACACAATAGTTGCACAACTGAGCTATGTGAGATCAGAAAATCGAGTTGTTTACAACTGGTTGCGTCAGACTGTTTGGTTCGACTGTGTACGTCAAAGTTGTGTGAAATCTTCCTCATGAAATCCATATGAGTCAGATCCGTACAAGAACCAGATGGAAGAGTTTAGTTGGCCCAGTACGAAAGCTGCCTTAATGCCAATATTTTCACACAACTAACGTCATAAATGCATTATTATTCACTATCGTTATAACTGTTGGTGCTAGAATAGATTACATTAAAAGTGATGAAGAATTTTCATGTACACCAATGGTGAGTTTGGTACACCAAGTAAGTAGTTTGATTTTCAGGGGACTACTTACATACATATTTAAGACGCTTCACAGAGATGTAATAAACTGTTTCGTTCTAGTAAATAATTTAGAAAAAAATATTGTAATTGAGAATGCTCACTTTTAATTCAAAACAACCGATAAATTTAACTTTAATTGGTAGAGGTTTGTCAGAGATATTCCACAGATTTAATAATAACAAATAAATAAATATATAATAAGACACATAGATAAAGAAATAAAAGATCAGACTAATAATACAAAATTATGTTCAATCAAAATTATATAGCGTCAAATCTTTAGAAACAAATCAGACTCAATCAGATGGTCAATCTCAAATAACAATGATTATAAAAATCACACGTGTGGCGTATTGGATTACATCTCCTAATAATATAGCGGACGAGGCACGATTCCATGAGGAAAAATTAAACTTAAGTGTAAAATACAGGCAGATTAATTCGGGAGGAAGTCGATTGTCAATTAATCATACGACAATCAGAAACAGATAAAATCAAATTGGCCAATAAGAATAGAATGCTAAAACACTGGAAGATATGGTGGGGAATAAATTGGAGACGCCGCCAGAAGGAGTCCTTCTTAATGTGCAAAACTCCAAACTCTTAACATTTAGAGAAAACCTTTCAGTTTCATTTTACCTCATCATAAAATTTAGCCACCCAATCAAACGAAATCAACCAAGGAATCCATCAGGGACCACTTAGAATAAGGATATAAAGTGAAATGAAAGTTATAAATAATATAAAGTCAATCAGGGAAAGTTTGAAGTGCAAAAGAGAAGCAAAGAAAGCAAATTGTTTAAGTAAAATAAATTGAATTTGTTGTAAGACAGATCTCAAAGATTAGAAAATTATTTTATAAAATAACTATCTGACCCGTATGGCGTTGCCCGTGGTGGTTGGTATTTTCAGTCATTTTAAAGTAATTGTATTCTTTTTAAGTGTTCAGTCAGTGAGTGGTATTTGGCTTTTGTATATATAGATCTCAAATAATAAAAGCACTATTGTCATAATAATAAAAGATCTGAAATTATGATTTTAGTAACTTTGATCCCTCCAAACCCCTCCTAAAATTTCGAAATTTTTCAAACCCTTTCTTAGTGAGCACCTATGGCCCTAGAGGAAGATACATACAAAATTTCATTTCAATCCGTTCTGTAGTTTTGAAGAAATCGTGATTTAATAACTTTGATCCCCCAAACTCCCCTAAAATTTCGAATTTTTTGAAACCCTTTCTTAGCGATCGCCTATGGCCCTAGAGGAAGCTACATACCAAATTTCATTCCAATCTGTTTGGTAATTTTGGAGAAATCGTGATTTAGTAATTTTTACCCCCCAAAAATTTCCAATTTTTTCAAACCCTTTTTTAGTGAACACTTATGGCCCTAGAGGAAGCTACATACCAAATTTCATTCCAATCCGTTCGGTAGTTTTGAATAAATCGTGATTTAATAACTTTGATCCCCCCAAAACCCCCTTAAAATTTCGAATTTTTTCAAACCCTTTCTTAATGAGCACCTATGGCCCTAGAGGAAGCTACATACCAAATTTCATTTCAATCCGTTCGGTTGTATTTGAGAAATCGTGATGAGTGAGTCAGTGGGTTTTCGCTTTTATATATATAGGAGATGAAAAATAAGCTTCATTGATGTATATACATAATTTTGTCGGAACTGTTTTATTAGAATTAGATGCCAAGAGGGTTTTATGAAGCACTTAAACAATTAAGCTATTAAAATCAGTTACCAGTCCAACTTAATAAATACTCAATTAATTTAGTAAATAATAATAAAATGCCTTAGAGTTTATTAAGGCTTTAGGAAAGATACGAAGAAAAACTAAAAGTGATGCTGTCAAGTAAATAACATTAATTAAAATATAATAAAAGTATAAGGCTTTACAATAGATATTTTAGTATGTACTTAGAAATTAAGAAAGATTTGCATAAATTTCATGAATTTAATGTTAGGAGAGCTTAATATAAGATAATATGCAGCAAGGCCTATACAAGAAGATCTGAACATGCATACGTGTGTACCTCCTTGTGGCTAACATCATTCTGATGGCATGGTTAGCTTCCAGCAATCCCGTTAACTTAAAGGATGATAGTGCAAAGAATGCAAAAAAAACACTATAAGTTGACATGCCTGGAAATATTTTTCTAATTTGAATTATGAATGTAATTATTATGTCATACAAATTAAAAGAGTACCGGTACAGCAAAAAAAAAAAAAAAATGAATGGCAAAATAATATTGAAACTGGAGATAAAACATCATATGAATGTAGTATACTCTATTCACTTTGTCTTAAACACAATATCATTAAGTATTAATACATAATAAAAGTGAGACTGTAATTAACCCTAAACTGACGTTAATTTTAAGCAGTTTATACGACCTAAGTGTAATTTTAATGTGATCCGTTACGCCTATTGTCTCATTACATGTACTATGTTTCCCCAAAATACTTACTGCTGAATCAATAACATGCAGTTAATTAACAAATGCTGAAATAATTGTTACTTTAATTCATTGTTAAGGACTTACTTTTCTCCGATTGGTTACACGTATAACCCTAGTTATAAAATTTATCTAAGCTTAAAACGATGATTATAAAATTTATTTTACCTTATATTTTAGACATGATTTGTTTGAAACATTTTCTCACATCTGTCATGGTTACAGCAGCAACAACTTTTGAAATATTCGTTTAAAAAAATGTAAATTTATTTACAGAATACAGAGCCAACTGAAAATGTACTTTCAAGTAACCAAAAAGTACAAGAGACGCCCAGAAATGACAGAATGAACATACAAGCAAGAATGAATGAACAATGAACTGCCTTTGTTACTAAAATACTTGCACAAGAAATATGATGTTACTTATATTAAACATTGCTTAAACCAGGATGTAATTGAAAACTTTTTTGAAATAATCGGGAAATAATAATTGAGTGATCACCTCTCAAGGATGTATTTTAAATACTGTTGAAGGTGATATAAATTGAATAAATGCGTGTAAGGTATTTTCGTTGAAAAACTAACACTGAAGAAAATATTGAAACAAACTTGATGTCTCTACGTACAATGGAAACTGCTGTAAGTAAAATAAACTCAACAGATAATGCATTCAAACAATTGTGTATTCCTCAAAATGAAAAGGAAACCAATAATAAACATGTCGAAGAATATTTAGGTTCAAAGCGAACTGAAGAAACTGCTAATGCCAGTAATAATCTAGGTTTAGACATAATATAAGAAGAAAGTCTGAGGTATATTACAAGATATAATTTTCATAAATATAGAGAAAAATAAAAGCACCTATGTGTTGAATCCAGATCTACAGCAGAATGTAACTAAACAGTAAGGAATAGGGGATTACTTTAATCCCTACTTTTTGTATGGGGATTACATAAAACAAACTTATTATTTCACAAGTGTAAGGAGATTTGAAAAATAAAATAAGATTAGATGGAAACATATTTCCAGAAGAAGTAATTAGATCTCTAATAAATGTAATAAGAACTTACATTACAATAAAGGTAGAAATAAAAAAAACTACAAGATAGTGACTTAAGAAAATATGTGTTGAAAATTCAAGTTTAAATAGGTAGTTAACATTTTTAAATGTATAGTTTTATATCAGGCAGTATGATTTGTTCATTGAACTTCCAAAGTAATAAAACATTCATTTTTACTAGTTTTGTAAAAATATTTAAAAATAAATGTAGTTATTTTAACATGCAAATAGTATTTTTTCCATCCTACCTTTAAAATATAATTATATTCCTAATAAGTAATTTTGTTATTAATGAAACAACATAAAAAGATAGCCAAAAGTACACAAGTAGTATGAAAGGCACCACATGGCCGGTCAAGCAGAGCTGACTCTGCCTTCTAAATGATGTATGTGGCCCGGTGGATAAGTTTCTGCCGCTCCATGCACAGACACACTTACATAGGCCTTAAATTTGCACAGATTTCTTTAGTATAATTCATTAGATAAAAATATTATAGGGAGTGTTTATATATTTTATTGTGCATTAGTTTTGGAAAGAATTTAAATTAGAACACTAGATTAAATGTGGGGATGACTGTATATGAATTGTGTTGTACATCGTCTTCTGGTAGTAATTCAATCTAAGGTAGGGTCAAATCATTTCAAGCAAATTTATTAATATTGAATTTGGTTTTTTTTTCAAATAAAATATTAGAATTGTGAAGCACGGTTGTTTTTACAGTTTATGAAAATTTTCAGCATATAAATATCTTTAATCAAACTCATAAATCATGTCTGTACTTATTTCAACCTAGTTTTTTGGAGTCATCTTACATGCCAAGCTAAACATTGATTCAAAAATGAATCTGACGGAGCCCCCAATTAAGACCTTTTAATTATTAAAACACCTTACGTTAAAGAAAGGTTCATAAAGCTAATAAGCTTACACCAGAAAACTGCATCACCTTATATGCTGCTGTAAGGTATTTATAATCTTTAAATAGTCAAATATATTTTTGTTATTTAGCTCAATTGTTAAGTTACTTGACTTAATAATGGAATTTTGTAAGATCTCGGAAAATAACAAAAAACACATATATAGTTTTTTAACAAAAATTATTTTTTTGTTTATGATACCTAGTTCATTATTTGAAAAATTACAAGCAATTGTGACGGTTCCCGCTTCGCTCGGTCCGGCTCCTTGAAGCAGCGTCCTCCCTGGTCGGACTGTGCCATCTGCTCTTCTTGCGAGCGTACGTGCGATGTCAGGATGGTGGCAGTGGAATTAGGTTCTTCAATGAATCGGTAAACTTGTGGAAGTTTCAATACTTTATTGATTTCTATAAACATTCTCTGTTGGTCCCGTACTATACTTAACTAAACTAACGCCATGAGGCAAAAGCAAGATCAACCCCCCCTTACTAATTGAGTCTATAAGTGGACGAGTTCACTCGCAGACTAACTCTATGCATCTCGTGATGCTTCCATCCAGCGTCCTCCTCTTTAGTAAACTATGAACTATTTTCTCAGCAAATTTACCTTCTAGCCAATAATATATTATGTCCGCTGTTCGGGGACCCTTTATTATTAATTATTATTACGAGGTGAAGGGTAGCTGTCACACAATATGTTTAACAATTAATTATTGTAATATTACACTACAATACTGCATTTAAAAAAGCGAAACATACAGGGTTAGAACACCAATAAATGTTAGTTTTGCTTGTATAAATTAAAATCATGGGGTAAAAACATTTTTTGTATCATTACGACTTCAACTGAAAAATCAGAACAACCACCGTCTCTAATAAGGCTTTTCAGTCAGAACGAAGTATAAAAGGGCAAAAACAGGACTGGTCCTACAAAATCTAGGAGGATTTTGAGAAGAAAATTACTCCCTTAAAATTACCGTATTATATGTAATTATGAGGAGATAATGACAAATCCACATAAGTTTGTTGTAGTAGATCTGTTTACATAAAGTCTGACTTTTTCCTCAAGACAAATGTTTACACTGAAATTAGCTAAAAACTGAAAACTGCATTAATGGATTATTATAATACTAGAAATTAAACCAGAAA
>JAGFPH010007056.1:0-52014 GCA_018207615.1 Philaenus spumarius | reverse complement strand
TAGTAGAACACGTCCTGAAAGTAGCTAGTAGAACACGTCCTGAAAGTAGCTAGTAGAACACGTCCTGAAAGTTTCCCCGCTTCTTCCTGAATCACTCTGTATATAATTTTTAACGACACTCCAAAATGTGTTCTAGGACCCATGATCGGTGCTCATTGACTACTCCCGACCTTCCTATGGAAACTCACTAATAACCTCGAATATTAAACATGCTATTGCAAGCCATGAGGCATATACATATTCTGTACTCAACTAACTTCATATATTTTCAAAGGCATAAATGTTTAGAATTCAATTTCCCTTGCAATTGCGGGTTTAAAAATTAAAAGCTCAGGACTATGTTTTGCCTGGGTGAATGCAATCGCTGAATAGCCAACTTGTAAACGCAATGACAAGAGCATGTTTGCAGCGAATATAAAAACATTATGTAAAGTAAGTGGTGGGGTAGGGACGGTAGGAGCTTGCCGGGTATCATGTCGGACCGAGTGGGGAAGAAAAGGAGTAATTAGGGATATGCATATAGCATTAGTTTTTATACAATGTAGTAAACTTCTTTAATTTAAATAAGTAATTAATTTTGAATTTAAATATAAGTTATATCATTTTACGATACATACATTTTACGCGTATTCCATGCGTGCTTCGTACGCCAATCACGTTCCTCCAAACTGTATTTGAACACCCAATTTCACTATGTCATTCACTTTAAATAGTTTAACCTTAACCTCAAAACTGAGATGGTTAATAATATTAAATGTCTGAAAACATATTGTTAAGTTTTCGATGAAACAGTAAAGTGTGAAAACAACCCTCCAATCATAAATTAAACACCAGAGATACAAAGGTTCAGATAAGCATTTATTGGAAATGCCACTGAGAAATTTGCGACATGCCAGTTGGTTAATAAAATGTACCAAATAAAATTGTTAAGTATACGATAAAACAAGAATTATAACAATGGTTAGAAAGAGCGTGATTCATAAACGAAAGACTTAAATAAAATTTAAAGGTTCAATTTTTGAAATAAGAATTTAACGGAATTGCAACTGAGAAGTAAACGGAACAGAAATATGCAAACAAGTTTTACAAAAAATACCAACTCCAAAAAAGTGAACGTACGTGTGATCCATGATACATGTATTAAAATCTCGCTGTAGTATGGTACGGACGAATCCACGATTTTTTTCCCCATTCCACTTTCCCCAATTTACGTACTTGTACCCTAAGTATGGAAAAAAAACTATTTTTTAGGGAATTTCCACGGGAAATATAAGCTATTGCAGGGTCAATTATGGTGAACAATAAAGATGGGAATATTAAAAATGAGCACCGATCATGGTGCACAGAACACGTTTTAGGATGTCATTGAAAGTTGTATATACAGTATATGTGTGTTCGCACTTAAACAGCCCCATTTTAAGTCAGTTGTGGTAAAAATTTGGTACACACATTGGTTGTTTAAGTCACTCGGACGAGTACGTTACCCAAAACAGATCCAACAACCAGAAGCTGGTTTTTTGATAAGAATTAACTTTTTTTTAAATATTTTATTCCTTAGAATTAAACTTTTCTAGAGTTTCATATACAAAATTAATGTAGGATGTTATTATGCACATTTTGTTGTCTTGCACGACCTTGTAGCTCGCTTGGTTCACCCAAAATCAATCAAAACGTAAAATACCATAAAAGTGCCCGGCTCAACTCCACGTGGGGGATATTACCGTGAGGGCATCTTCTGATCCAAGGCCAACGGCCAGGTTACTAACTGCGAGCGAAGCGAAGCAGTCTATAATCCAAGGCTGCAAGGTCGAGGATCAAACTCGCAAAGCGGGTTTGCCCAATAGTTGATTGAAACCGTAAGGCATATACATTTAATTTTGTAAATTCCCTAAACTTACGCCAGCGGTTCAGCTGCATTGTCGAATTATTTAATACTTGAGCCAGTGTACAATCCATCTCGGTAGATAGCAAATGAAAGAATATTAACGTGGGCGACGGTAGGACGGAGATTGAAATGCCAAGCGACCCGATTACTTTTGCAGCAAAATATGTACCGATCCAAGGTGCTAAAGTCAGGGAGACTTTAACGCACGGGTTTGTCAGACACGGTAAAGCAATAAAACAGTTGTATCACCGATGAACCCTGTAAATGCATTGAATACAGCGACATCAATATTGACAGAGGATATAGTAAATATAGGTCAACGAAGTCCGGAACATTCCGTTCAATTTATTTCCTACGGTGATTGATATTCCTCCTGTCATTCATATCCCCTTTGCCGGTCACCGATGACAAATACTGTTTTCAATTTATGTTTTTAGGGAATTTAGATGGTAAAGATTAACTATTGCAGCGACACTTATGGTGGTCGGGAGTGGTAAATTAATTAACAACGATCACGGTCCCCAGAACACGTTTGGTTGTCTTCAAAATGTTTATACAGGGTGAGTTTTAAATGTCCCCCCCCCCCTAATTTTTCCGAATTTCTTAAGATATCGACTCCCAACCACAGCCGAACATCATTGATTAGTTTATACTTTCTTTTGAAGAGGTTCACATTTTTGGCCGCCATCTTGGATCCGCCATATTGGAATTAACTTTTATTTTTTAAATGTAAATGTATTTTTTGATGTAAGGTTGTGACCCATCATTTCAAACTATTTTCTTCCGTAGAACACGATGTCGCAATCGGTTTTTAATTATCTGCTTTCGTTCTCGAGATATTAACAATTTTGTAAAAAATATAAAATTTTCAAAAATCCCTTTTTTTACTCAATTTTTTTTTAAATATCGATCCCTTTATCATCAGATATCACAGTATGGTAGTAGCTTATAGATTTTTATTAAGTTATACATTTTTACTGCCATCTTCAGTAAATTTGTTTGATTTCAGTGTATTATTTAAAACTTAAATAAATGACACAGTAAAAATTTATAACTTAATAAAAATCTATAAGCTACTACCAAACTGTGATATCTGATGATAAAGGGTCGATATTTAAAAAAAAAATTAATAAAAAAATAGATTTTTGAAAATTTTCCATTTTTTACAAAATTGTTATATCTCGAGAACGAAAGCAGATAATTAAAAACCGATTGCGACATCGTGTTCTACGGAAAAAAATAGTTTGAAATGATGGGTCACAACCTTACCTTTACATTTAAAAAATTAAAGTTCATTCCAATATGGCGGATCCAAGATGGCGGCCAAAAATGTGAACCTCATCAAAAGAAAGTATAAACTAATCAATGATGTTCAGAGGTGGTTGGGAGTCGATATCTTAAGAAATGCGGAAAAAATTAGGGGAGGACATTTAAAACTCACCCGGTATATGTCGGGCTATTGCTAAAAGTGACCAAATCATACTTTTTCGTCACAGTAAAGTTGGCAGTTACTAATTTAAGTTGTTAATTTCTTCCCCTCTCCTAATAAGCAAGATCTCATGGCATAGCTATTATGAGTACAACAATTGTTCTTGGTTTTTCAAATATATATATCTTAGTAAAAATATGCAAAACATCCCAAGCCGGAGACCAGGTAACCAGGCACATCCCGTCAGCTCGGAAGCAAGCCAACCACCGTTTGCTTTACTTCCCGCCCTCCTGCCCTCAAACCACAGATGTGAAAAGTTATCTGGTCTAGCCGAGATTCGAACCCGGTATCTTCTGATCAGGAAGATGCCACGCTATCCACTCGGCTACGGCTTGCCTTAAGAAAATCTGAAAACAAAACAACACTTTAGTAACTTGCTACCGTATTGCCTATCTCACTTCTTCTCTCTATTCCTTAACGACAAAGGATGGCCACACAAACAGGTTTTTACCAATTTTTGACTTAATCACTTTTAGCAGTAACCTGAAGATATATGTGAATATGTGTCCGCACTCTAATGGATGCATTTTACTTGGTTTTCTAAGTCGTTCGGACAAGTTCTTTACCCAAAACATCCAACGACTTCAAGTAACATGAATTTGACGTTTTTGTTATTAGATTGTTCGAACTAGAATTAAACCTTTTTGGGTTTTTTTTACTCTGTCTTACAGCCCTTCTGATTCTTCCAAAATTTATGGATACGTAAAGTACAATAAAAGTACAGTGTTCAAATCCACGTGGGTTATTTTACCGTGAGGCAGTTTCTGATCCAATGCGAAATCTCGAATCAAAGGATGCAAAGCGGGGTTTTCCGCTTTGAGCGGAACGAATCAGTACTTGAGCCGGCGCTGCAGGCTGAGGTCCAAACAAATTCTACTAATATAGTTCGTACAAGCAACGAGCTTATCAGCCTTTTTCTGAATCAATTTCCTTAATAGTTGTTTGAAAATATACAAGCTTATTTTTGCAAATGCATTCACTCATGGGGTATTGAATTATTGTACTAATGTTTTAGTACAAAGCTGAAAACGAGCGTAAAATTTATGAACTACTAAAGAAATATTGCATGTTTTGGTGTTTTGAAAACACATTCAGAAAGCTGCGACGAAAGTGACTCGACGATAACGCTAATTAAACTGAAATCGCAATTCGTTGATTGATGTATAAATTAATCCCGGCTAATCACACTGCGAGGCTGCGCTAATTGTATTTATGCAAATAGGTTACATTCCTGGCGCTCACTTTGATTAAGTGCGATAGCGATGTAAACAAACATAATGGGAATTAACAAGGGGACCTTGTAGCCAAAAACAAAATGGATTCTATATGCAATAAATATACAGGGTGTTACAAAAAACCTTAGCGGGCAATACAGGATAGTTACAGGAAAAGTAGATTGTTAGGGAGAGTTGACTCTGCCTAGGAAGAGTATACTCTTACTAAAAGTATCAGTAAAAATTAATTGAAAATAAACAGATCAACTTTTTTATGAAGAGTTAACTATGCCTGCTGTGGTTTAGTCAAAGTTGATTCAGAGATGTAGCTCTCCATAAGTAACTGCGCGCGCATATCTTTGTTTTGATTATCCCCGCCAGGCAGTCGCCATTATTCGTGTATTTGTTGAAGTGCAATAGTGACCCTTGATTCAGGTTAGGTTAGGTTAAACAATAGCTGGTGGATAAATAAACCTATGGATAAAACAATAGCTGTGAGGGCTGTTGAAACTTCACTTGGAAGTGGACAAGGATTTTTCAAACGATCTTGCAACACTAAATGCAAATCCAAGAAGTGTATGTGTAAGAAGAAAAATGTGTTCTGCAACTCAAAGTGTCAAAAATCTTTACCTATCTGTAATAAATTATATTATCTCTCTTTGTATTATAAAGGTTTGCTTTTTATTAGGTGGTTGACCTTTTCCTTGCAAAAAGTCAAGTTTTACTATCTAATGGCAGTAAGAGTATACTTTCCCTAGGTAGAGTCACGTCTGACTAGTAAATGTTAATAAAAATTCATCACTTTCCGCTTTTAATCATCTTTTAATCAAAAGACCAGTAAGAGTCGACTTTTCCTAGGCAGAGTCAACTCTTACTGGAGAATCTACTTTTCCTGTAACATATACATTGAAATACACGACAAATGATCAGTAATTTTGTTTCGAATTCGTCTTAGTTTAGTCGCAATCCGCCATTTTGTACTCACTGTAACTCCAGAAATTGATAATATATTGAGTTCAAATTTTGTATGTTCCAATTTACAAATGTACAAAGAACAAAGAATTTGTTTTTATAATTTTCAAAATGGCGGTCGTTACAAATTGTTGGCGTGGAATATCTTGAAAACTGTTAAATTTACGAAAAAATTTACGAGAGAGAAAGTATATTTTTATTCAAGTTAGACAAAACGTATTCCCCCCGTTTCTATAGGGTAAAAGGTAACAAAGTTATTCACAAAAAAAATATTTCTTGATAATTGTCTACACAATTAGCCTTTGTGATTACTACATTCACTTAACTCAATGATAAAAAACGATACACCACCAGATTATTTGTCTTTAAATCTTAAAATCGTTTCCACCACCTTAAAACAGATATCTTCAGCAAACTAAAATTTAGCACGTGTGAATAAACCAATTTGACGAACATGCATGATTATTAATAATAATTGTATTAAAGTATTAAACATTTTTGAGTTACAGCCATATTTGGATTTTTTCAAAATTGATTTCAAGTGGTCAACCAAATACTCCCAAATATCGTTGTGTGGCATACAGTTTAAAATCTTTTTTTAATTCTAAATACCAAAATATTATTAAAAGAAAAAAAGTAGTACAGCAAAAATGAGGCATAATCAGAAAACACTATTTTGTACGTTTTTTGGCTGCTATTTTAAATTGGTTAAATATATGGAAGTGCAACTTTCACCGTTGTTTTTCTCTTGGAATTCTACATCGAAATTGTGTATCACATGACCATCTTCTCAATAACCCTTCAGGGGTCGCGTCTAATACACCGGGATTTTATTGTTTTACTTATAAAAACTGAGCGGAACTTTTAAGATCTTCCACCCCTCCCATACCTTCACACAAACTCTTTCACTACCCAGTTAGGACTCTTCCCGGATGCTTCAGTTGGCGGCTGTACTACAATCGTTCTACCAACCCTGTTAGTAATATTTGTGTTTTTGTTGTTATGAACAATATTCTGTGTTACTGCCAAGATGAATTGAAATGAATAAGAAAGTCTTTTAATTAAATCTTTGGGGTTATAAAATGAATATGAATATAACCTTTTATTATCAATATACTAGTAAGCCCCCGTGAAAAATCCCAGGCAGATTAATTAGATGTACATCAGAAATGCATTATTTAAAAAAAATACTATTTAAGAACAACTGTCTTTATTTATTCCTACCTAACAATGCTGACGGGGATTTTTAACTCGGTAAATGTGTACAATTAAAAGGATTATAAAACTGTAGGCCTAATTGTTAAATTTTTGTATTTATATACATTATTATTACTAAAGAAAGAAACAAATATTATCTCAAAATTGCTTTTTATTTCATATTGATAGACAAAAATGGTTTAGAAGTTATTAATATTATAGTGAACAATTTAATAAATACAGTAATCGAATATGTTTATATGTTATACGAAGATGTTCGAATGTTTCCGAAGTTAAACGAATATGTCTCTTCTTTAAATTTGTACAAACAGCAACTTGTGAACATAAACCCAAAAAGAATAGTCTACGCTGTGTTTTGTTTAAGTATTACAGATGTTGGGTGAAATCAGCTGTTTCATTATATGTTACTCTCGCACGTATGTATGTACGTATGGACGTACACTCTCTTTTATAGCAGTTGATTTTCATTTATACAAACATATTGAATAAATACCCATTCGTTTGGCTTCGGAAACATTCGTACATCTTCGTATATTGTAGAACAATATTTTTAACTAACGCTTATAAAACAACACAAAATGTGAAAATATGAATGAAATACACTGTAAACCTTGACTTGTGTAACAAAATACATGTTAAATAACGTTTTACTCAAGAAACTACCTTTTTTAGGAATGTTTTTACTTTCTCCACCCTATACGTAGTATATGGAGAAAGTATTGTTTACGTAAAAACGTTCGAATTTGAATTTTCAGTTGAATTATCTGTTTTGGTGCTCCCAGAACCCCAAAAAATTGTTTAGTGCAATTATCTGTGTTGGTGCTTCCTGAACCCAAAAATATTTTTAGTGGAATTTTTTGTTTTGGTACTCCCTGAACCCAAAAAAGTGTTTTTAACGTGGTGTCTGTCTGTCAGTGTGTCAGTATGTATACACGACCAGAGGGGACACTATTGGTCCGATTTTCATGAAATTTGGTATGTAGGTACTAAACCCTAATATCTCCAGGCGTTTTTTTCATTTTTTGGAATTTTTAATTTTTAAGGGTAATTTACCCTTAAAAACCAATAAAAAACGATAAAAATGCAAATTTCTCAAAAACGGCTATAACGATTTTGATCAAATTTTCAGTATTTATAGTGCTTAAGATGACAAACAAAATGACACCACCCGCTTTTATCAAAACTTCGGCGTTTCATAATTATGGGGAAATGTTAAAAAATAAACAAGTTTATGTTGTCAATCTAGCATCACGGCAACGGTCGCACGGGATAGCACAACGGTAGAGAGGACGGCCAATAATTCAAAGGTCGCGCGATCGAATCCCGCCTGGGACAATAACTTTTTTATACGATTGACGTAGGTAGAATATTATTTTTTTGTTTTGTTCTAAAAAGTAGTAAATAAAATGATTAAAAACAATATTATTTTGACTACAGTAAGTTGGGAGAAAGTTTGTGTCAGTTAACTGATACCGTTTATTTTAATTATCAACTAAACCTGGTGGAATCCACCTTGCCCGACGCCTCACGTAAACTATTATTGACGCAACCCAAAAAGGTTAACGTACGGTTAAAAAACTGTTATTGTAGTTTAAAAACACAGTTAAAATGGCGTATAAATAGTTTGAAAGCTTAATAAAATAGTAGTTTTACAAAGAGTAGAATCCTCAATCACATTTACCTTTAAATTTTCGTTATATACCAAATGTTAAACCGTTCTCAGACTTTTCACAAACCCTGTATATAAGATTATTCTACACATTTCTGTTATTTTAATCGACCTTATAGCCCATCTGGTTCCCTCAAAATCTATCAAAATGTAAATAAAATACCGTAAAAAAAGTTCTTAAAATCCACGTCTAATCTGAAGCCGTGAGTTTTCCGAAGCTACAAGTTTTATTTGCAAACTCGAAAATCGGTGCGATCGGAACGTAGCTTCGCCTGAGCCGGGCCTAGAGGCTAAGCTGCAAACAAAAAAACTAATATATTTCAGACACGCAGGCAGCTATCCAGCGCCTTCGTCTGTAGACCGATTTGCCAAATAGTTGGTTGAAACACTAAAACATATATTTATTTTGTAAATTCACTGAACTCACGTCAGCGGTTCAGCTGCGTGATCGAATTACTATACGCCCGGATCAATCAAATTGAACACTCTATAAACAGGCTGTGTTGCAATACGTAATTTCACTCGTTCAAATATCAAGCTAAACCAGGTTGTTGATTACGGTCTCTGATATTTTATTTAATAGCAATAACAATAACATAAACTATTTATACTAACGACCGTTGGTTCTTGGTGAAATTCCATTATAAATAAATAAATGAAAACTTTTTGTACTATTTCACAAAGCTTTATTGAGCCGTGCCGACCTAGGTTTCGCCAGCTACGGCATTATCGAAGGCAACTTAAAGACTAAAGGAACAAGAAAACAATCCAACACACAGCAGTTGGGTACAGGTAGGCCAAAATACCGTTAGGTTAGTAATGGGGGAGGAATCGAACTGGTCAATAACAACGGTTGTAGAAGTGGCGAATTGCTTAAATCTATTTGTTCGTTTAAAACTAAACTTACGTCCTTATTAATTAACCTCTTAATTTCTAACATTTCCAAAGCATCTAACTTATTACCCTTACAATTAACATGAAGTACATCAAAATCTGTATTTAAATTAAAGTCTAAAATGTCATGATGTGTTTTTAAATGGTTAGAAAAACTAGAGTCATCATAGTTTAATCGCCAACTTCTATTATGTTCGCTTAATCTAGTTTTAAAACTACGACCTGTTTGCCCTACATAAGCTGCATTACAAATTTTGCAACTTAATTTGTACACTCCACGTTTTGAAAATTTACTGACTTTGTCTTTGGAATTATTTAAAATATTTCCCAGACATTTATTATTGTAATAGGCAGGTCTACAATGCTTTCTCTTTTCTAATAATTTACCTACGGTAACACTAACTTTACCGATGTAATTGATTCTACGCCATTTATCTGTAGTTTCATTTTTACCATTATTATTAGGAAATATAAGTTTTTTAACATTCTTTTTTAATTTGTTTTTTAACATTTTTTCAATTAATTTTCCATTATAACCATTATTAGAGGCAATCAATTTAATGCAATTAAGTTCCCGATGAAAGTCAAATTCATTCATGGGAACATTAATGAGACGGTACAACATGCTGTGAAATGAGGCTAGTTTATGGCTGATTGGATGTTGTGATGTTGTATGGATAATGTTGTCAGTAAATGTTGGTTTTCTAAATATACTAAATACATGTTTACTGTCTACGATTTTTATTTTCAGGTCTAAAAAGTTTATTGTGTTTTCCATGCCTATTTCCATAGTGAATTGTATCGCCTCATTAACAGAATTTAAATAATTTTGAAACATTTTAAGTTGACGGTCTGAACCATCAAACAAACACAAAATATCATCTACGTATCGGTACCAATATTTAATGTTGCCCTGAAAAGGATTCCGACCGTCAACAAATTTATTTTCAAAATCATTCATAAAAATCTCCGCTAATAATGGAGATAAAGGAGAACCCATAGCTAACCCATCTACTTGTTTATAAAATCTCCCTTGAAATTGAAAATAATTTTGTTTTAGACAAATTTGCATTACATTTACTAACTCTAAAGCAATACATGGGTCAACCTTAGAACTAAATAATAAAGATTCCACACATTCCAAACATTGATTAATTGGAATACTAGTGAATAAACTTTTTACATCAAACGATACAATTTTTGCATTAAGAGGAATTTTTACATCTTTAATCTTGTCTAATCTTGTAGACATCTTGTTTAATCTACATGCCATTAACTGTAATAATTGTACAACATTACAAACCGATAACTTTTAAAATTAAATATGTTGAGAAAAAGAAATTTGCCGTGATTTTTTCTGTCACAAATGCATCGATCAAGACTTACAGTCTCATTTTAAAGGTTTTTAAATTTACTACAACTTTTTCATTGAAAGTACATATAGCGTTTCATCCAATGATTTTTAAAATACTAGCATTCCCCATCGCAAAAAAACAAAGACTCCTACAAAAAAGCAATCGCAGTTTTCCAATTTCAAACGACATGTCAAAAAGTGAGTCGCTTACTCTTGTTTAAAATCTTTAACAATATTCAACGATTCCCATTCTGAAATTGATTGGTTTGTTCCCGGCGCAGCTGGGACCCGGAATGTAAAGAATCGAAACCGATTTAATACGACAACCTTATGGCTGCGGTTACAGTCAAGTCGAGAGAACTCCCGGATATAAATAAAATAATATAAATAGAGCTGCCGGGAACAAGCACAATACATTACAACTACAAGCGTTTCGTTTATTTGTATTGAATTGTTATAGCCTACATTTCTCTGTGAAAATATACCTATAAAAAGTTATGAATATTATTTATTTATAGATGTTCGTAGTGACTTTGGTAAACTAGGTTACGCGTCTGCGTGTTTCGCACGCATAAAGCAAATAAAATAATATAAATGTAGATGCAGGAATCATACAAACACATTATAACTCAAAACATTACGTTCATGTACAGGTGATTCAAAATTACGATAAACGAATGTTTACTTGATTAAACTTGCAAAAACCAAGAAAAAAGTAGCTGTGTAAACATAGGTCCTTAAATGCTTTATTTTCGAGCTATCCACAATTATGTTTTTTTTTTACAAAATACTAATAGCTTTGGAAGTGGAAAGGATATTGAGCTCAAACTTTGTACTACCATGTGTTTCATAACCTTTTATTATTGCACGAAAAATCAGGACGTTCCTTTAAATATTTTCGAAAAGGCGGTCGATTAAAATTTGTAGTGTCTAATGTCTCAAAAACAGCTAGTCTACATAATTGTTCAAAATCTTAAATCTCCGAAAGTTCTACACCGATTGCTTTGAAATTTACACAAAACGTCGCATTCAAATACAAGCGTGTTTTTATATATTTTTTGCAACACTGCGCCATCTGCGGACGTAAAAACAACACAAACTGTACTAAATATTTTACAGCAATGGGAGCGCCATATACTAAATAATGATTAAATATTTTTAATGTTGGTACAGTAATAAGCTCTTTGCTCTAATATTTCCATTGACAGCTGATTTTAAACTTTAAAACAGTTATTTGTGTTTTAAATTTAGTAAGGTTTTTTTTTAATGTTGACGCAAAAACAACACACACTGTATTGAATATTTTACTCAACGGGATCGCCATTATAAATAATAGTTCAATATGTTTAGTGTTGGTACAGTAATCAGCTGTTTACATTAACAGCTGATTTCAAACTATGAAACAATTATTTGTATCTTTAACTTTTCAGTAAGGTTTCTGTTTAAGTGTAGGCATGATCCTTACTGGTTCATTCAACCTTTATTATAACTGCTGTTTCAAAATATACGAAATACTACACGTTTATTATAAAGAAAACATAGCATACATGTATGGAAAGTTCCAACGGATTGGCGTGCGGAGCTCGCAGGGGGTCTCCCCTAGTTCAAAAATAAAATTACAAGAGACCAGAAAAATTACTTTATTATGCCAAAGACAACGGGTTTTTAATTTGTCGGCAGCTCAAAGGATAACAGAGATATTGACAAATTAACTTAGTTCTTGATCTGCATGTTTGTGTCAGAACTACACCCGTTGTTTCATACATTTTTAGTGTTTTGAAAATATTCAAAATGATGTTCTGATTTTTCGTACAGTGATAAACGGTTGCACAACAAATAAGCAAAGTTTGAGCTCAATACCTTTACTACTTCCAAAGATATTAGGTATTTTGAAAAAAATGGCTGATAGCTCGAAAACAAATAATTACGGCACCTATATAATTTAAGATTGATGATTTTGGTATAAAAGTCACAAATGATTTAAATAACACTGATTTACCTTATTTAGGTTCTACCACGTGACTTCCTGTTTGAAATCACACTTACGCGTTTCAGAGCATCTGCTCCATCTTCAGAGTATATAATATAATCATATAATATATATAATATATATATAATATAATCACTCACTATCGAGATCGTTATACATTAAAATTAAAAATAATTACGGACAAAACATAACACATCGTATAAAGTATTTGAGGAAAAATTTAGCTGATCATTAAATAGGCTCTGCAAATCAAGTTTGAAGGCTTTATATATCTCGAATACCTCGATTGCGTCCATATATTTTCCTTTCTTCATATATGTAGTGGTTCCAAGTTGTTATCAAAATCCATATAGGAATGATTTTCGAGGTATATAAAGCCTTCAAACTTGATGTGCAGAGCTTATTGAATAATCAGCTAAATTTTTCCTCGAATACTTTATACGATACGGCCATCAAAATCCAAGATCAAAATCTTAAATAAACACCATTAAAAAAACATATAAATTTAAGAGCACAAGAAAACACAAGTTTGGATTTATAATACATTGTTTGCTTTTTATTTTAATTTACAACAAACTAGTCTTTAAAAATCTAAAATTATTTTCACCCTTTTGAGGTGTAGCACCACCCCTAAAACATCGTAAAGTAAAAAATACGTAACAAATATTACTGTTTTTACATTTTGCTTGATAATCCGACAAATGGCCATTTTATTGCAAAACACGAACAAACACATTTACTGCAACGGATTTATTCGCACAATCGTGGGAAATTTTTATTGAATTCAAAACTCGCCGTTCCCAAGCTATTTCTAACGATCAAATCACACAGGATATTGTATAGACTTGGTACGTGAGGGGTTTCATTCCTTTGATCTAATTTTGAGATTCAAGTATGTAAAACTAAGTCAAATACGTTTATGAAATAATAATTTACAAGTTTACAGTTCAATTAATTGATTTATTCTCTACACTTTTTTATAATAAAATTTCATTTTGGGGCAAAGCATGTAGTCCTAAATTACTATTCAAACTAGGCCTAGTTTTGTTAGCAGTCTTGTAGTAAGGACCATAAAAACTGGTGTTTTCAAAATAAGAAATTTGAAATTGATATAAATGTTTTTATACAGTTCTATTTACAACTAAATTATAAAACTTTAGTTCATTTCGAAAAATAACAACAAAAAATTTTTACTACGTCTTATGTAATACTAAATTTGAACTTTTTCTTTTCGTTACTGAACATTTTTTGTTTCTTGAGCTAATAACTTTGTAAATTTTACATTAATAAATCTTTTACTGGCATATATGAATTCTTTGAACCTTTCTCTACAAAAAAGCTGTGCACATTTTTGGATTCATTTATAATTACTCTATATTTGGCGAATTTTTGAAAATATGCTTGCACACGCGCCGAAAAGGCTTGATATTGAAAAAAAATGTAGGGTTAAAAAATGAATTTCTTTACTCACTTTTTATTTTACGATGGTTTAGGTGTGGTTTAACAACAGCTCAAAAGAGTGAAAATTAATTGTGTTTTTTTAAAGCACTAATTAATTTTTCACGTTAGTTTAAATTTAGATGACTTTTTAACACCTAAAGGGGCAGTTCGGGTGTAAGTTTATTTTTGAAGGGCTTTTTAGTGACGCCAAAACTTTAGAATAAGCGACTCACAAAACGTATAATAAAAGCGGTTAACTCATGGCGTTAATTAAATAACCCCCATTGAATAATTTTGGTCGCTCGTGTTTTGTACGGGTTTTAGTTTGGAGCCATTCTTACATCAAAATCTATTTTATTTGTCTTTAAATAATTAAAATTGACAATAAATGTTTGATATTGCGCTCAAATGAAAGTAATTGTTATCCTCCTAAATACTTCCACCGTTCAAACGCAGTAAAATTTGAAACTACCATAAATAGCCTCCTTGATGGATTAAAAAATACACTTTAAATTCAGAAATATTTTGCGCTACACAATACAGCACTCGTCATTCCACCAACCTGGGCATTGTGCCGAAGAAATGAGTCGCTTTCGGTTGAGGTGAAGTTTCTAAAAGATCCGGGTAGTTCCGGCTGTCTTCCTGCGATGCTGTCGTATAAAGACTTCCTGTCGCCAGGACTTCCTTCCTTAACACATGATGCTGCACAGGAAGCTCGCTGTAGTAGTCTCTGCTGAAAGAATGACGTCACATTGTATTATTACAATAGCTATAGCATTGCCTTCTCAAAGGGAAGACATTACTTCTAATGGGGTTAATTGTAAAGTTCAAAAGCGTCGAGGCGGTGAATAAATTTGAGGTTTGAAATAAAGTAACCTAGTTGAATAAGCGTTATTGTTTATGTCATAACGTATTATACATATTATATAATAATAATAATATAACTATATTATTATCATTTTGTTTATTATCTATACAAGGTGTATTTCTAAACTCTACGCACAAACTTCAGTATATATGTTTTCTTTGTGCCACTTTAATTTCATTGCATTTTTTTTACTTTATTGCACATTTAAATAAAATTTGAAAACTTGAGCGACAAAAAAAATACATAAATACAAAAAACACAAAACAACAAACATATATAGAACGTACAAATTATTGAATTTAAACAACATTCTCCGCACAATATTATTGATTGATTTATTGAATATATCTGAGTTATTGAATTAATAAGAAATAACTATTAGTCCTGACATAATTTCTGTATGTTTTTGACAACTACTCATTTTTTTCATTTGAGGGTTTTTGACGACATCTTGTTTTTACTTTCCTTACCCTATACTAGGTAAGGTAAGTATTGCGATCGACCCAAAAATTCGATGTCGAGTTTTCATAATATCTTTACGTTTCAAGGCCCCCTGAGTCCAAAAAATGCATTTTTGGCAATTGGTCTGTCTGTGTGTCTGTGTGTCTGTGTGTGTGTCCGGAGTGCAGAGGGCAAACGGCTGGACGGATCGAACTGAAATTTACAGGATATCTTCAAACATGTAAACAATTAAACCCATGTAAATTTGAAGCAAATCGGAGGTGGTGTCTTACCGTGGGAGCAGTTTTTAGCTCATTTTTGGTATTTACTCCAAATTCCCTCTAACGATTTTGATTAAACTTTGCTAACATACTCTACTCCGACCCCCTTAACACCCTATGTACGCGAAAGACCGTTAAAAATTCGTTGAAAAAAGTTATTACAAAAACCAAGTTATTTTGTTTTTATCTCTGAAATGGCTGCTCCTATCGACTTGAAAATGGCCTCATTCGATTCAGCGTCCAAAATAATGTCAAAAACGATACCCCACTCAACTTTTTCCATTTTTTCAAAAATTGCCCCCAAAAAGGGCGTTTTTGGGGATAAAAATATCTTTTTTTAAACTAGCCGTATTTGGTATCAAATTTGACATTTTGTGAGGTTAGAAATCGATTGAGACCAAAATCAGGTCCGTGGGATTAACCGTTTTGAAGTTAGTACCGCTTTCTTCGAAACGGATACTCCTATTAACTCAAAAATGGTATCATCAATCTCTCGCTCGAGAAATTTGATAATTGATACAGCATCTATTTTGGTAAGGAAAGTTGTGTGATGTGCACACCAGATGTTTTATTTTCAAGGTACAGAGAATTGAAAACCGGTTTTGTTTGTCTCGATTGTCTTAACACCCAAAATCGATCAAAACATAAAATTCCGTCTCTTCTGGTCCGAGGAGGAGACAGCCGGGACGCAAACTCGCGAAGGGAGCGAAACAGTCCATAACCCAAGAGCGCAAGGTTGAGGTGCAAACTCGCAAAGCGCAAGCCATAGTCCGAGGCCGCAAGGTCGATGTGTGCAAATTCGCAAAGCGGGGATGGAGGCTAAGGTGCAAAGAAATTCTAGTAATATATTTTGTACAGGCATTTCAGCGCCTTCGTGAGTAGACAAATTTAACAAATAGTTGGTTGAAACCCTTAAGCATGTAAACTTTTCGAAATTCACTCAACTCGCGCCAGTGGTTCAGCGGAATCATTTTAATATTTGTTTACATTCTGTAAAGCGTGTAATTGGAACACAGCTAGCAGTGACTTATCCCCCGAGTTATACTGATTTGAACCCTATGGATTTCTGGCTCTTGAGCTATCTGGAGGAAACGTTTTTCTCCATTCAACAACCATTCAAGAACTGGAGGGATGAATTGTTCAAGAAATATCTATCAGACTTGGTTGATGTCCTGCACGCTGAGCGGGAAAGTTCAGGAGCAGATTGAAACCATAGATAACTTTTATTTATAGATTATTCGGACATTTGCCATCATTTGTGTGTGTAAAAATCAAGACAGGGTTCTAGAACTATGTTGTTATAGAAAACAATGTAGATCTAAAAGAAACCACCAACCTTAAAAATCTTCGCAGTAGGACTACATCTCAGAGCTAAAACTATAAAGTCAAAAAACAACAACAACATGACAAAGACAGAAAATAAAAACAAATGGCGGTTGCCGAGGGAGTGGCCTATTTTTCGTTAAGTTCAGTTTCCTAGCCCTCAACCGAGTTAAAACCCCACGTGGGATTCGACAATCAATATTTTAGCTTGTTTTTTTATTAGTAATAGGAATATCGCATATATTATTTCTCAAGACTATTTTTTTGTCGGTACGCCATAACTTCCTTAATACATCATCAAATTACATGAATGAGGCATCATTTTAAAGCTTTCCTTAACCACTACACGAGAAAAATAGACAAACAGCTTAAAATTCATGTTTTAATAACAAAAATTGATTTAAAAAACTTTTATATTATACTCTGTATGTTCCTAATGAAAGGCGCCATCTACTAACCATCTGTTTAACTAGCATGACAGCTGTTAGTTAGATTGTTTACACTGTAAGATTGTATAGGGAAACTGTTATTTATAAACCAATGTAAATAAAAAATAAACTTAATTAACTGAATTAAATCAACGTGTTAAATCAGGTAAATGTAGGCCTACTCCGAACTTGCGAAATATTCGCACGGGTCAGCTAGTTGTAATATATTTTCAGTTATTTTTTTTTGTATAATGGGAACCACAATGGAAACTTCTACTATGGTTGTTTGGCTAATAGTATTGTCTGCTAGCTTTATGCACGAGCCATCAATTATTAGCGAATTTCCATAGGAAAAATGAGCTATTGCAGTGGCCTTTATGGTGAGACCCAAAGTCGGGAGTAGCAAATGAGAACCGATCATGGTCCCCAGAACACGTTTCGGGATGTCATTAAAATTCATATATATAAATATATATATATATGTATATATATATTATATATATGGGGATATATATGTATATGTGTTCGCACTCTAGCGGCCGCATTTTAGCTCGCTTGGATCCCCCAAAATCGACCGAAACGTAAAATACAATAAAAGTACCCGGTTCGAAGCCAAGTGGTGCAAACTCGCGAGGCCACTAGAAGGAAACAAATTCTACTAATATATTACTCACACATACAGCTGTTCAACGCCTCCGTGAGTAGACCTATTCCCCAAATTGTTGGTTGAAACCCTAAAACATAGGCATATAAACTTAATTTTGGAAATTCGCTCAACTCACGTCAGCGGTCCAGCTGCGTGGTCGAATTATTTTACGTATAAGTTACTTTCCCAGTGGATGATTTTTCCCTCTTCCCAATTGAATTTATGATTTTCGGATGCGTTTCCTTTTCTTCACGGGACATTTAGGCGTTCCGAAATACTTTTACGGTACTTCTGGTCACCCTACGCTAAAGGGTTATTTTCATCTTTGGACACTTTCGTTTTAGTATTTACCTCTCTTTTACATTTATTTCTAAAAAAGTCTTTTTTTTACGAGAAGTGTACAAAGAAATAAAGAAATCTGTTTCCATGTTACAAATCTTGATTCAAGAATTCCATTCAAAACCTGTCTACTGTATAATATAGACTAAAGCAATGTCGGATGGAGATATTTTGTTTCAAGATGAAAGTCACTGTAGGAATGGAGTTATTTTCTTCCCTTTCTTTGTATGAGAAAGCACTAATACTTTATTGCACTTGGAGCGATGGAATGATTTCATTCAGACGACGTTTTATACAGTCCTTTTAAGTAACATTTCAAGGAATGCGATTTCAAATGTAAAAAGATACACTCGAAGGAAGCCATCTTTATTTCACAATATGCACGTGTCCCCAACGAAGAAACGGAGAAATTGTCAGGGCTTGTTCCGCTATTGAAATAATGAACACGTTCAAATAAACATAGATCTGGAAACGCTTTTTTTCCGGGAGGACCGCCATTTTATATTTTGAATTTAAAACTACATTGGGTGCACCTAGCACTTTTTGGACGAGTTAAAATATTCGAACTCGCAATACGCGTTTAAAGGGAGACGCTTTGCGTTTTTTATGTCTTCTTCATTGGTTTACACAGGTACTAATATGAACCAGAGGTTTAATGTAACAGCTGATCGTAAAAGAAGAAAACGACGAAATAAAACAGGCAGTGGTAAATTTAAAAGCGTAGACTCAATAGCTGTATGGGTTTAGTCACGTCACGCTACCGATGAAATTGACATTGTGCTTCCTCATTTTTTAAAAGTCAAAAATTTGCTTAATTGGTTTGGTAATGAAAAATGCAATTAAAGAAACGTGTGTTGGTTCAGTTTATTGATACCCTAAATTTACTTAAGTCGGGAGAAGTAAATGAGCACCGATCATGGTCCCCAGAACACGATTGGGGTGTCATTAAAAAATGTAGAAATATTGTGTATATTAGAGTTCACACTCTAACGGCCGAATTTTAAATCCGATTTGGTCCAAATTTGGTACACACGTTGGTTGCCTAAATCGCTCGGTCGAGTTCGTTAGCCAAACAATCCAACAAACGGAGGTTTGTGTTTTGACAGGAAGTATTTGTTTAGATTTTTTTACTAAAATGAAACGTTTTTAGGGTTTTATCTACAATCATAAATGTAGTATGTTATTCTGCACATTTTGTTTTTTTTACACGATCTTATATCTCGCTTGGTACCCCAAAAATCGATCAAAACGTAAAATACCTAAAATTACCCGTTAAACATGGGGATTTTAGGTAGGGGCATCTCCTAAATCGACGCCGATAGCCGAGTTTGTACGCTGTAAACGAAGCGAAGCAGTCCATAGCCCGAGGAATTTGTTTGCACCTCCAGCTTCGACCCAAGCTCTGCTTAGTTCCACTCTTAACCCTTAGTTGCCCGACGGTACTTTTAAGTAACACCCAATTTAACTGCCTTTATAAAAGGTAACAGTGGCTTTATCTACAAGTTGAGCCATGGAGGTACTCTAGAGTACCATTGCAGGTCTGTAAAACTTCAGGTCTACACCTAGTTTCAACAAATGC
Source organism: Philaenus spumarius (assembly GCA_018207615.1). Lineage (NCBI taxonomy): Eukaryota > Metazoa > Arthropoda > Insecta > Hemiptera > Aphrophoridae > Philaenus > Philaenus spumarius. Next base: position 31,984 of record JAGFPH010007056.1, on the reverse strand, counting down.
CACCAGAAAGCAGGACTTGCTTGACTTGCTTTCAATTGACAGTATTTTTTATTAAAAGTTTAGCATATTGCTTTAAATTAATTACTTAACTTAATAAGAACTGATCTAAGTTATTATTATAAACCTCTCACACATACAAATTAGACAGATTAAAACTTAAGAGCAACCAATCAAACTTCCTATAACCGCTCCTAGATGGTGCTGACACGGAATCTTTTACTTTACACGGAATATTTATACCGATAGTAAAGTAACTAAAGTTTTGTTAATTTGTCATTTTAATTTGATGAAGCCGTAGTATATTGGTAACGAAGCGTCTTTCTGATCACAAGATGCCGACTTCGAATCTAGGCTAGGGAGACCAGATATCTAATCATATCTGTGGTTTGAGGGTAGGAGGGCGGAAGTAAAGCAAACGGTGGTTGGCCCGCTTCCAAGCTGACGGGATATGACTAGATATCTGGTCTCCGGGTGGGGCTGTTTTGCGTAATTTTACTAAGGTATTTATATATGTATATATATATATATATAATTACTAAAATATTTTTTACCTTAGTTATCCTTAGTTAATCACAAAAATAAAGAAATATATAGTTTTTTTCAAATTTTATCACTTCTTGGTCCTCAAAGGGTTAACGGAAATACTCGCTTTGCGAGTTTGCACCAAAACCTTGCGGCCTCGGGCTGTTGACTGCTTCACTTCGTTTGCAGCGGACAAACTCGCTTTTTACGGTAAAACGTTTTGATCAATTTTGAGAGAACCAGACGGGCTATAAGATCGTGTAAAAAACAAAATGTGCAAAATAATATGCTAATATATATCAGAACAAAAACCCCAAAACGTTTAATTCTAGTACCATAATCTGAGTGTTGGTCTAGTAAAAACTTGATTCCGGTGGTTGGATACTTTGTCTAACAAACTCGTCTGAGCGGCTTAGAAAACCAAAGAAATTTAACCAAATTGGACGTAAAGTGCGGACTCATATATAAACATTTTAATGGCACCCCAAAATATGTTCTGGGGACCATGATCGGTGTCATTGACAGATCCCGACCTTAAGTCCCACTTAGAGTCACTTTCCTATGAAAATTCGCTAACTAGTAGTTCTGAGAACAGTAGACCTCACTCGTTGATATAACAAATGTGATTTTGAGCTTAGGTTAAAAATAGTGTGCCAGTAAGGAAGTAACCACAACTCACTCAGTCGCAGCAGCCACATTGACTTAGCGTAGGAAATAGTAAAACCGCAGGTAGTGCTTGCTCACTCTCTCTCTCTCTCCCTCTCCATAAAATTATAAGGTTTTCTGAAGATATCTAAAGAATAAACGTATAAAAACATGGTTAAAATGTTTAAAAAACTTGGACGATTTTTAACAAATTTGAAGTTTGAGGATATTTTGTGAGCTTACCGTTAGAGATACAGAAAAAATGAAGAGGTACATTTTTACTTTATTTAAGAGGTTAAAAATGAAAAGTGGAAAAAACATATGTATACATGGCTTGGCCTAGGAATAAGAAACATTCATGCAAAAAATCATGACAATCACTAAATGCGTTTGGCCGTAATCGTGAGACAGACAGACAGACGAAATTCCGAACGGTCGAGCTAAAACGGAGACCTCGCTTCGCTCGGTCAATAAGTAGGGGCGCTATTTTCATACAGCTGCTTGGGACGCAAAATTCCTAGTTACGGCTTTGTGTAGACCCCTCATTTTCAAGGCTTTTATAAAAGAAAACCAACAACGCAAACTAGAGGTCTCTATCTCAACCCTACCAAAAATAACAACAGTTAAGGGTCTTCCATACCTTGCGTAAAACAGCAAAAATATGCACTTCGTATTACCGTGTTTCGGACACCGTTTTTCAACCTAAAAAGTTGTGAAACATCTTAAATTGTTCTTAAAGGCTTTGTGCTTTTGTCTTATACCTCATAATTGAAAGAAATCGTCGGCAACTCCTTTTAATCAACAGTTTAAATGAGTAAAATCGATTATTTTTAACGCATTTTTTGGGAGTTTTAAGCAATAATTTCCATATTTTAAGCTAACACGAAAAAATTTAAAGCCTTCTTTATAACTTAAATTAGTTTCCCAGATTATTAATTTATAAATAGAATCCGAAACACGGTATTACGAATGCATGTTTCAACGATTTTGCGGCTTGAGTCAGGCCTTTTGCATTGAAATCATACTGTACACTCGGGAGTTTTCTTCAAGGTAAAGAAGAGCCTTAAAAGAGTTACAATTCTTTTGAAATCCTAACCAGGAGAACTTAATTCCAAAAGTGGACTCTGATCAGGCTAAACTGTTTTCTTATTTTATTTGAGTCTTATCAACGTATGACGGCAGGATGAGTTATTGGACAATTCTTCATTGAAGGGAACCTTACTGCTGAGGTGTGCTTGTAGTTATGCTCCAACAACAGACCATGCCAGCTATCCAGGCATCCATAAATGATTTTGAACAAGTTCGGTTCCAACAAGACGAACCTCCTTCACATTATGGCCGGCAAGTCCGCCAGTATTTCGATAACGTTGTTTCAAATCGATGGATAATTATTGAGTGGCCTGCCAGACCACTTGACTCGTCACCACTGGTCTACTTCGTATGGGGTCATATCAAAGACAGAGTTTACAAAACTAAACCACAGTACATGGTGACCTCAGAAATCGAATTATACAGGATAACCATCGAATTCCTAAAGAGACATTGCAGCGAGTAATTTCTCTTATTTACACCGTTCATTGTAAGTCGTAATAAAATAAATTATTAACTCATGAACAGTTTAAGGTAAACCCGTGAAACGCATCATGCATATTTATCACATTAGTTTACATAAATCTGCAACATTTTATTTTTCTGAAATTATAAGTTAAACTTATAAAAAAAATAAAATAAAGATGTTACAAAACAATTTTAAGATGCAAAAAAGACGGTTTGCGTTTTTTATTTCGTCGATGATTTTTTCTTCTTTATTGATTTACACACGCACCCAAAGTTAAACCAAATGTTTAATGCAACAGCTGGTCGTAAAAGAAGAAGAAATCTACGAAATAAAATAGGCAGTGGTAAATTCAAAGACTTAAACTCAATAATAGACGTATGGGTTTAGTCGCGTCACACTTCCGATGAAATGGACATTTGCTTCCTCATTTTGTAAGTTGCGTTAAATTAGTTTACTCGGTACCTACCACTGAAATGGACATTGCACTTCCTACTTTTGTAAGTTGTGTTAAAATAATGTACATGTTGTGGTGTACTTCTAAAATGGACATAGTGATTTCTCATTTTTTTTTATGTCTAAATTTCGTAATTTGGTTGCTATTAATGTAAATGCATTAAAGAAATGTGTGTTGGTTCAGTATAAGTCTTATCTAAAATTTTGTGAAACTTTTAATACTAATTAGCTGTTTAACTATGTTATTTAACAACAGATATTACAATTATAATAAAGTGAACCTTTCTTGAACCAGTGTTGGTTCAGTATAATATGTCGAATCTAAAATTTAGTTTTTATTATTATTTGACTATAGGCAATCATGTTTATGTTATTTTCTATTTTTAGTTTTAAATTTTAAATGTGACAAGATAAACATTACAATAACATTTCGGACTAAACCAATGTAACCAACGATTTATGTTCATGACAGTTTTCACTTCTGTCGGTAGTCCGATGGCTCCTTTTTTTAATAAAAATTTACTTTTTTTCTCATTAAAATGTTTAAAAGGTAACAATTTTTAAACAGATTATTCGAAAAAGTTGATTATTTTTGTCAAACATTGTCTTTAAATTGATTCGTAAAGTGCAAAGTTCTAGAGATATAAATATTTTAGTACAAAAACAAAATGGCCGATAGCTGGATATAAGAAGCGTTCCCAGACCTATGTGTATAGTACTTTTTCATTTGTTTCACCAGTAGAACAAACCCTGGTAGTTTCTCAGCTTTTTCATAGCATAGGCTGCATAAAGGTGTTGATCGAGCATATAACCACATTGTCTTCAAACAACATCAGAAAGGCTTTATTATTTTACGAAGACATGCAGAACGATGCAATTTTACACCGATCCTACACTAAGCAGAAAGAAAATTTGTTAATATTACATTTTTATGTATATAAACTTAAAAACAAACCATCATCTGAATGTTGAGGTGAACGTGGAGGTGAAATTACAGCCGTGTTTCTAGTGAGTTCGCTTAGCAGGATTTCAAAATCCTCGTCACTAAAGACATGTCCTTCAGGAAAGTTACTTGAAGGTGTCGACGGTTCATAACCCTCCATGGAATCTTCGTCAATTATTTCGACTGAACAAATCTTGCTTGCAAAAGACATGGCTCCTGTTAAATATAGGCTACTGGTTGCTTTAAGTAACTTCACAGAAAAAAATGCAGATACGATGAACCCCTCTTATATACAGTACTGCAAGTAGGAGAGGGAAGACCCCACCTATCTCAGGTGAGTATATATACAAGACCACTTTGCCATTTGAAAACCACTTTAAATTTTAAAGCCAAAGCATATACAACCACTGATGCAATGGAAAAACCAATAGATTGGTTTCAAATAATTCTATACTCAGGCGCCGGTATGTATTTTAAATGGGTCACCATTGGTATCTTGTAAACTATAAATCTGACAGCAAACTTTAAATGGGGAACCTTTCCTTCTTTTTTGAGAAATAAAAATACGGTTTTTGATAATTTTTTAAAACCATAATACAGAGGAACTGAGTGACAAAAGTACAAATTTGTCTAACATGAACACGTATGTTGGTGGTAACATATGTCCATTACCAGCTGTTGCCTCTCATTGTTGCAAAAAGGTTGTTTAAGGAAAGCCCTCTGTTTATTAAGCTACAAGTTCTCATTTTAAAGATACAGATTTTAATGATTTTAAATTGGATAACTTTAAATTTTTTTATTGAACTTCTTATATTTTATGATCATTTTGATTTCACTGGGTTCTGGATTTTAAACCAACTGATTTTGAACATCTTTTACCAACATAATTGTTCACGTATAACAAATTTGTAGTTTTGTCATTTAGCTCCTCTGTATTGTGGGTTTAAAAAAAATGATAACCGAATTTGTAGATTTTTCAAGTTATTTATCTAAACAATGTTTTAGTCTTAAAAAACACCAAGAACAAAAGAGTATTAAAATAACTTGTAAAATTAAAATCAACATAAAGTACAGGGTGTTTCATAATAAATTCGAAAGTTGAGTGTCATATTGAAAAATGGTGGCCATTTAAAAATATTTTAACTACATATTTTTCAATTTCTCAAAAAACAACTAAAGAATCCCTTTTTAAATTTTGCTGTCAAATTTATGGTTTACAAGATACCAATGGTGGCCTATTTAAAAAAAAGACACCATGTATACATATTATAAAAATTCATTTCGAGTAAATTGTAAAAAAAGATAAGCCAAAACAATAACCATTACTTAGGCTTTGAAACAGTTCTGTTATTTTATAATATGAACATGTAAATATTTCTACAAAAAAATACTCAAACAAAAACTCGAACCCTACAGCGCATGCGTCGCGTTCCCGGTTACCGCTACCTCCACCATCCTAACATAAGCAAACAACATATGTTCTAATCAAAACTTGGCCTATGCTAAGGATTTAGGAAACTACTATCCCCTGTATCCTACCCATATCAAAGTGCTTTTGTCCTAATCAAAAGTCACAGCCCGCTGCACATGTTATGAACTAGGCCATTGCTACACCATCACCCAACCATCCATGTGACTCTGTTATTATCAAAACTCTGCCCCTACCCCCCAGAGTTATTATTAACTGTGCATGCCCTAGATCCAAGTACATCTGCCCTTATTCAAACGCTGACTATACTGCGCTTTCGTCAGGATCCAGATGAACGGCACCCCCACGCCATACTCCGATCTAGGTGCTTCTGTCCTAATCAATCATCATTTCAATAATCGATCATCATTTTAGTAATCAATTATCAGAGAGCGATAATCAGGTAGCACTTGCTAGTGAGAATAGCTAGCAGGAGACGCAACCTTTTACTAATTATAATAAATTAAGATTGAATTATTGAAGCAATAATGCACATTTAAATCTATAAAAATCATTATACCGACTCACCTTATAGATTTCTCCGGTGCAGATCTCATCCCCTCCAAAGCGTCCCTCGCATCAGACGTTATCGTACTCGGCGTATCATCCTCGTCATCCCCATCCACGTCACGATCCTCCACCGGTAACCCTCGATACTCCCTATGTCTCGGGTGTTGTTTGACCGGACCCACGATAGCCACCTCCGTATAATGATTACTGTTCGCTTTCGGCACACCCGAATGATTCATCACCACAGTAGGCGGCTTATGGTTCAACTCTATCTTCTCGTAACTGTCGTGCCGGGACGACGTGCTGACCGCGTTCCGTTTGTGCCGTACACTGATCACGCACAGAACGCACAGGCAAGAGGTGATTACAAACAGCAAAGCGACAAACACTGTGGATAACAGCACCGTCCAGGATACGCCCGATTCTAAAGTTCTTCTGGTTACTATTAATGACACGTTGGCTTCGACTTTGCCGGCATTGTTTTCGGCCACACATAGATAGGAACCGGTATCGGTCAACTCTGGACTCAGAAGCGTTAGTCTGTTCGTACCGTTAACTGTGTGTATTAAATACAACTTCTTCGCACTGTTGGAAACACCGGTGGATATGTTCGCGATTAATCTACTTTTCCAGAACCATTTCACTTCTGGAAACGGTGATCCCGATATCTTACAACTCAAAGTAGTGTTGACGCCTTCTACAGTCTTCACGACAGTTTTTGTACTTTCTACAGAAGGACTGCATGCAAAGTCGTCGAGCACTAACTTATCCCAAGATTTACTCGCCAGACGTGAAGGGTATTTACAAATCGGTGATATACTCGACGGTAGATTCTGTCTCAGCATCCATTCTCTCAAGGAACGTAAATTACAAGAACAGTTCCAAGGGTTACCGGACAGTTCCAGGCCGTGTAAAGTGTGCAAAGTAGTCAGCGTGGACGACTTGATGTTTATTAGTTTATTGTTATCCAGTTTCAACCATTCCAGCGTATGCTCCAAACCGTTGAAGGCACGTTGCTCCACGGTACCCAGACGACAGTTTGACAGTTCCAGACGCACCAGCTGTTGTACATTGTTGAAGGCGTCGTTGAAGATTCTCTGTATCGGATTACCGCTGAGTTTCAGTTCGCGCAACTCCGAAATCGAATCCAGCACGTGCGACGGCACCACGGATATGACGTTGTAGCTCAGATCCAGTTCCACCAGGTTGGTCAGTTTACGGAACGCGTAACGGTCCAACGTTTTGATCCTGCATTTGGCTATGAAGATTTTCTGTAGGTTCAGTAGTTTGGCGGCGTGGAACGCGTCACGTCCTACGGTCACTAGGTTGTTGCCGGTCAGGTCGAGTACTTGCGTGCCCGTGTCTAGCTGTGCGGGGATGGCGGTCAGGTTAGCGTTGAAACAGGACACGGACTCTTTGCCGCTTTTCCATTTACACTCGCACAGGTGGGGACAGTCACCCGATGCTCCCAGGACGCACCAGATGATGGTGAACACAATGTAGCGGAAGCGGGTGTCGGTTCTGAAGGCGGCACATTGTACTGTCTTGGAGGACGCTGGTTTACATATCCTCAGGCTCATCTTCTTCGGAATCCATGCTATTGGGGATCAGCATTTAGGTCTGAAATCAAATATATAATATATGAGGTTTTTATTGTTGTTCTTTTATACAGAGTGTTCCAGAAATAACTGGAACCGCTTTGTGAAATTATTCCTTAGGTAAAATAAGATAAAAAGTTCGATTTACCCCCAATTTTGTTTTTCACAAAAAGCTCAATATCTTTGGATTTAGATAAGGTATTGAGTTAAAATTTGGTGTACATATTTGTTGTATAAACTTTTGCCAGAGTTAAAAAATGAGGACAGTTATTGTATATTTTTAAAATGGCGGACATTTAAAATGTTTAAATGTTTTAAATGTTAGCGGGCTCCATTTTGAAAATATTCAAGACACTTTTCTGATTATGTTAACCTTTGTAAAAGTTTACGTAACATATATGTGCACCCAAAGTATTGGTCAAAAACAAAATGGCAGTTTAGTGAAAAACAAATTGTTTTCTAAGCTATGTTTATTGGAACTTTTTTTTTAGTTAAGGAACAATTCTACAAAAAGATTTCAGTCAGTTCCAGGACAAAGTGGTCATAAATTCCCTTCAACCACCCTCATTGATTTTGTTACCGAAAATAAGTTAACATACTTTGTATATACATTGTGTTGCATAACAGGACATATTTGTTTTACATATCCGACCCTCTATGATTGTTTAGGGCTTTTTGGGAAGAGTTGGGGGTTAACAATTTCAAATGTAAAGGTAGTTCATGTAATGCACAACTGTAAAGCTTTTTGGAAGAGAAACAGAAGGCGTAAACTAGAGCTTAGTATCTTGCTTCGTTTAAAAGTAAAAATGGAAAGTAAATTTCTTGAAAATTATATATATTTATTTTAACATCATTTGCTTTAAAAGTACCTAAAATTGTTTCCTGTCTTGGTAAAATTTTGGGATTGTATTTGAATGTTTTGAATCTAGTTATAAAAACATAAACAAAATAAACTTTAAAAAAATAGTACCCTCTACAACCTACTTATTCCTAATATTAACAAACGAATAACCTGCTATGATATTAAAATTAAAAATATTTTCCAGAACTTTGATTGTCTATTACTTTGAAACGAAGAAGATTTTAAGCTCTAGTTTGCACCATTCTCTTTCTCATTTAATAAACTATTCTCTCCCACTCCACCCTCCAACCCTAAAAAATCATAGAGGTTCAGATATGTCAACAAATTTGTCTTGTTATGAAACACACGATATGTACAGTAGGCTAAAAAGTTTTGTTAACATATTTCAGTAACAAAAATAACGAAGGGGTTAAACGGAGTTTATGAACTCCCTGTATATATATATATATATATATATATATAAATACACACTGTATGAATTAAATTGTAAAGGCTAGCAGGTACATGGAGCTTCGCTTGCAGATTTTATTAAATAAATGATAGGACAATAGGATAAATATTGTGAATTATCAATACACGCAATCTTCTATATAAATAAAACTGTAAATGGTCGTTTGTTCTAATTCTGAAATCTCCGAAATCTTCTTCACCGATTGCTTTGAAATGTTGACACAACGCAACGTTGCATTGGAATGCACTTTTTGAAACAGCGCCATCTGTTGGACTTAAATACGACACAAATTATAGTTATAATAATGCGAGGTAATTGTTAACGCCTTACTAATGTAACGTAGTCTTAAGCCACGCCCATTTGAGTTGTGTATAAATACGGGACTTGAAACACTGTTAGGTTAGTTATAGTTTGTTTATTGTAGCTCGTGCATCACTGAAGATGGCGACATTGTCGTTGAAACGCGTCTGAGTTAATAAACGTACTAGTTGTGAGATTTTGTGTTCAAGTTTTATTCTATCAAGTATATCTTCTCACAAGTCACGCACAATATTTATAGATAAACACAAATTATACTTAATATTTTACAGCAATGGGAGCGAATAATAAATAAATATGTTTATTGTTGGTACAGTAATCAGCTGTTTGCTCTAATATTTTCATAAACAGCTGATTTCAAACTTTGAAACATTGATTCGTATATCTAACTTTCAAATTAGGTTTTTGTAAACAACGCCATCTGTTGGACGTAAAAACAACACACTATGCTAAATATTTCACGACAATGTCTATGATCGCCATAATAAATAATAATTGCAGAAATCAGCTGTTTGTTCTAATATTGCTAGATCTAATAGTATGAGGCTCCAAGAGTAGAGCTGGACCTTACTTTATTATAACTGCTTTTATAAAATAATTTTATTTGGACATATAATATTATTTAACATCCAAGCTTTGATGTAATTATTAGTCATACACCTTTATTAAAAATAAAACAACATATGTGTGTAGAAGATTCTACGAAGGGATCTCCCCCAGTTTAAAATAAAAAATTATTTCACGTCTGTGTTGTAAGACCCGAAAACGCATAGTGAGCTCGTCCTGAGCGAGTGTAAAGTTGGCGTGCGAAGCACGCAACGTTTCATCTTATTTAAGAACAAACAGGTAAACTTCATTAAAAGACACTATACTTCAAATCAGGACATAAAGAACAGTTTTCTGTCTGTTCTTTTCAAAGTAGTTTAGTATTATTGACAAGACCTTTATCCAGACCTTTCCTTCCTTCGAAATTCTTTGTGTGATATTTACATACTTAACCTTAAAAGAAACTGCGGTATTATTTCACGTCTGTCGAGCTGACCTTTCTGTTTAATAAGCTCCTCAGTAACCATAACTGTATAACTGTACTTCCTGGTAGCATTTATTTAAAACGGTTACGTGGCCTAAATCAAGCCCCTAAATTATAAAATAAATTGCATTTTGAGGTTGACACTGACACATCAGTTATTAGCGAATTTCTATAGAAAATAAGAGGTAATGCAGTGACCCTTATGGTTAGAGCCAAGTTCGGGAGTAGTCAATGAGCACCGGTCACGGTCCCCAGAACAAGTTTTGGGGTATCATTAAAAATGGTACATATATATGGACATACATCATTATATGTATGTCCATAATAATAATAATAATAATTTATTTGTTATTCGATACATTTAGTACAATAGACATAGTCAAAATTGAAATTTTAATTTAACCTCATGTTTCTAAACATTAAAAATCTCTACACACATACACTATTACTTACACATAACAAAAATAGGTTAAAAATTTATCATATCATTCTTAAGTGTATAAAATTCCTGTAATTAATAAAAGGGGTTCTCGATAAGCCAAGCATAATACCTGGTATATATATATATACCATATATATGTATATGAGTTCGCACTCTAACGGAAGCACTTTTTTTACCAGAAGCAACTGTTTTTTGAGATTTTTCGTTCTATAATGGATCGTTTTTGGGATTTGTCTAAAAGAAATTAATGTAGGAGATTAATTTAACATTTTATTTTTTACGTGACCTTATAGCTGCTTTAGTTACCAAAAAATTAAAAAACGTAAAATACCATAAATGTACCCGGTTCAAATCCCTTGGGGGATTTTACCGTGGGGAATCTTCTGATCCGAGGCCGACGGCCGAAGTACACTGCGAGCGAAGCGAAACCCGAGGCCACAAGGTCAAAGTACAAACTTGTCTAAGCTGAAGGCTTAGGTTCAAACAAATACTACTAATATATTTTGTAGACAAGGCAGCTGTTTGACGTCTTTTTGAGTAGAACAATTTCCAAAATGGTTGAAACCCTAAAATCATACAAACCTAGTTTTGGCAATTCGCTCAACTAATGTTAGCGGTTTAGCTGGAGGTCGAATGCGAGGTCGAATTATTATTATTATTCTAAAACAACTCAAATTTTTTGCGGAATCTCGAAATTGTGGAAAACTTGTGTAACGAGACATAGTTTATTGCTTCTTATTTATAAACTTCTTTTGCTTCTTGCTTCGCGTTTTGGTTATAAATGTTAAATGTCACTTTAACTCAGTCAATTTTCATTGTAGCAATTTATTAATTTCTCTGCATTTCAGTATTTCCTTGCCTGCCCAGTCATTCCATGCGTCCCAGTTACCTCCATGGTAACTCCAATACAGGCACAGACTAAAGGGGTTCTTATTGTTTTACTTTCTCCACCCTATACGTAGTATATGGAGAAAGTATTGTTTTCGTAAAAATGTTCGAATTTGAATTTTCAGTTGAATTATCTGTTTTGGTGCTCCCAGAACCCCAAAAAATTGTTTAGTGAAATTATCTGTGTTGGTGCTCCCTGAACCCAAAAATATTCTTAGTGGAATTTTTTGTTTTGGTGCTCCCTGAACCCAAAAAAGTGTTTTTAACGTGGTGTCTGTCTGTCAGTGTTTCAGTATGTATACACGACCAGAGAGGACACTATTGGTCCGATTTTCATGAAATTTGGTATGTAGGTACTAAACTCTAATATCTCCAGGCGTTTTTTTCATTTTTTGGAATTTTTAATTTTTAAGGGTAATTTACCCCAAAAAACCAATAAAAAACGACAAAAATGCAAATTTCTCAAAAACGGCTCTAACGATTTTGATCAAATTTTCAGTATTTATAGTGCTTAAGATGCCAAACAAAATGACACCACCCGCTTTTATCAAAACTTCGGCGTTTCATAATCATGGGGAAATGTTAAAAAATAAACAAGTTTATGTTGTCAATCTAGCATCACGGCGACGGCCGCACGGGGTAGCACAACGGTAGCGAGGACGGTCAGTAATTCAAAGGTCGCGCGATCGAATCCCGCCTGGGACAATAACTTTTTTATACGATTGACGTAGGTAGAATATTATTTTTTTGTTTTGTTCTAAAAAGTAGTAAATAAAATGATTAAAACAATATTATTTCGACTACAGTAAGTTGGGAGAAAGTTTGTGTCAGTTAACTGATACCGTTTATTTTGTATTAATGGTTAGTTCTTATCCAATTAGGTTTTAATAATTATACAAACGTTTAAGTTTATGTTTTAGTAAGTAATGTTGTTTTCTGTTCATATTTAGTAAGGTATAAGTGATGTATAGATACAAGATTTTCAAAAAGTCCCTTTAACCCCGTTTATTAATTTTGTTACCGGAAATAAGTTAACAAAACTTTGTATATATCTTGTGTTGCATAACAGGAAATTTAGTTTTGACATATCTGAACCTCTATGATTTTGGGGGGCTTGAAGGGGTTAACAATTTCAAATGTAAAGGTACCTAGTTCATGTAATACACAATTGAAAAGTTTATTAAAAGAGAAACAGAATGGCGCACACTAGAACTTAGTATCTTGCTTCGTTACAAAGTAATGGACAATCAAAGTTCTGGAAAATTATATTTTATTTCAGCACCAAAGCAGGTTCTTGTCCGTAATAAAATCATTTCAACGTTGTCTTCATTTGTAAACAGTCAGAACTGAGTGATATCACAACAATTATCAGGAACAAAATGAGGGAGGTATTGCTATCTTACCAGTAAAAAGTGGTGCCTATCAGTAAGCGTACAGAATAGAAAGTAATTAGCAAAGGTCAAGAGTTGTATTCCTGGTTAACTTTACATCTTCCCCCAAAGTTTTTCAAGTACACATAGAAACTCAGATAAATAAGCTCTGCCGTACTACATTTATTTACAGTTTATATTTTTAAAACGCGTAACATTTAACCTCAAAACCCTAATTCCTAACATTAACAAATTAATAACCTGCTTTGATATGCTATAATACAAATATAATTTTCCAGAACTTTGATTGTCCATTACTTTGAAACAAAGCAAGATACTAAGCTCTAGTTTTTGCCATTTTTTCTCTTTTTATAAGCTTTTCATTGGTGTGTTACACGGCCTACCTTTACATTTGAAATTTTTAATCCCCTCAAGCCCCCCAAAATCATAGGGGTTCAGATATGTCAACAAGTTTGTCCTATTATGAAACACAAGGTAAATACAAAGTTTTATTAACATATTTTCACTAACAAAAATAACAAATGGGGTTAAAGGGACTTTATGAACCCCATATCAGTATATATAATGTATGTATAATTTAAAAGAATATTGTAAGTACTAGAAAATAAGTTTTTTCTCTTGCGTACCAAATTAATCTGGTCGAAATTTTCCCCGTGAACTTAGTTTGTATATATAAACGAAGAAGTCCTGACTGACTGACTGAAGCATAATCAACGTACAGCCAAAACTAGGATATCTAGAGCCTCAAAATTTGAGAGTTCATCCATACCACTATGTCCTAGAGGTGCACTTTAAGAACGAATATCGACTTTAAGGGTTGAAAATGGTCAGAATACGGTGATTTATTCCCAGCCGGGTAACAGATAAAACAGCCGATTTGAATCAAATCCTTAGCAACACAATTCTAAATCTGGCATATATGTACTGAATCAGCACAATTTTGTTGAATGAATTTATATTACCATATCAACCAACAAAGAAACTTCAGAATCAGTTAATTATTGTTCACAACCAAAAGCTTTTTACAGTTAGGTTAACAAAATAAAAGCAAACACAAAGGGAAATAAACGACAAAGGCTTACCGTATTAAAACAGCTGATTTTGGAACATAAGCTTTACAATTTTAGGTTACACTGGCCTACGCTGAACAAACACACGTTTCTTGAAAGCGTTTAGATTTAGGATATTAACATGTGCGACGGGCTGGCTTCGCTCAGCTCGCGCAATTCAAAAATTATTAAAAATAAATTTTTTAAATAAAATCGTAAAATTTACCAAGTCTATAAGACAGACTTATTCAATGTTAGACAAGCCTAGAAGGCAAGGTCCAGAACGACTCGTTCAGGCCAAATGTATAATGGCCCGGGCAGGTTCAACAAAACAATAGAAAAATTAAATATTAAACAATAGTTGATATTTTTCTATCATTGTATAAAGATAATTAAATGGATCAATTTATATAAGTAAAGTTTTTTGATAAAATGAAAGGTGTAAAAATTATTACACTGGCACCAAACCATATCATTGAATATTCAACTTATCAAATGTAGGTCAGTGAGACAAATAAACAAAACAAAGCCTAGCCTAATGACCCAGTAGGCCTATAGTAAAGTGCATGTAAATCAGAGCCTAATCAAATCATAAAATGAACTGTAAAGAAGTAAAAGCCATATTTAGAAACTATTCAATCAACCATATGTTAGAATATTGTGTGAAATTATTAACAGAATCTAAGTATCCATTTGTGTAAAGAAAACAATCTTGTAACCTAAAATTCAACACCATAGTTTAAAACTTTCAATGTAAATATTAAACACAGATCACTAGTCACAACAAACCACACATAAGAAACAATTATATCCATTTATTTATTAACTGAAGTGCATTAGACATATGAATTAATAAAATCCGTACGAATTGTACAATTCAATTTGCAGTCGAAAGTTCTAGACCCAAAACAATACGACGCCATGATTGTTTATAATAAATTATGTATGACGTAATCGACTAGCGAATCAAAATATGAATGTAAATAAATATTTAACTTATTAGAACACAGTGGAAACCGACAAAATTATATCTATTAGGAATAATTAGACCTTAAAGTAATATTAGTTCAAGCAAAATGTGTTAGAAATAAATAGGATAATTAATATAAGCATTGTCTGTAATAACGGAAATCGTCAAATATGGCTGGCCCGCAAACCAAGTTGATTTTCAAAAGGTGACGCGATTTAAATAATTAAACTTATAGATAATATTTTAACATCAAAGTAACTATAAAAATTTGTATAATAAATAGACAGAAAGTGAATATTTACACCATGAACGATATAATTAATCCCTTTCAAAATGCTTGGAAAACACCGTACACTAAGTGGAACAACCAATAGAGAACTTCAAAAATCCATAACTAGCGCCTGGACATGCAGCGGTTGCACACGAACTAAAAACAGACGCGGTAGTTTGAGAAGCTTTTAAAAAGGACTCCAAAAGAGACGCTGGAAGAAGCAAGATGTGAATTTGCAGTTAATAAGTTTTCGTGTTTTAAAGTGCGAATATATTCAAATCAATAAACTCAGTGACTCAAATTATAACAGATGTGGTATACCTGTTCTAATAATACATAACTTAAAAGCCATTCAATATATAATAGACTGTAAAAGAAACAAATAAGAACTTTGAAATTATTACAAATCAACTCCAAGCTTAATGATGCTATACTTTTTTTATAATCCTAACTTCTTTCAATTTATTCAAGATGCGATATAAACAATAGTCAATTCAAGTCCAGGCATGTTACCTGATTAATTTAATTTAAAGACTTTATAATCAATCCATAAAGATATTATTGAACTTTTCAAATAGTCAAGAACATTTATGATTAAACTGAGCTTCAGCCGATGGCAAAAATATTAATAAATATACAATTTTAAAAGCTTTAACTTCAAGAAAATAACAAAATTAAAATCTTTGTAAAACCATGTTAATGTAATCTTTATTTGAATAAATCAAACTTCTATTTATTGTATTCAACCAAGCCTATGTGTTTTAATTTCATTAGTCAATGTCTTAGATATATATCTATCATTACAATTACATTTATAATATAAATCCTATTATATTATGCGTAAAACAAGAGTAACACAAAAAACCGAAATTGGTAATTTTGAGAATTTGAAAAAAGTAAAAAGTGTAATATATAGATAAATAATGTCATTAAAAGTTAACAGAAACAGATTTTGATAAATATTGAATTTTGAAGAATAAATATCAAATTGAAAGTAAATTAATTAATAAAAGGTAAATTAAAATAAATTAATGTTAAGAGCAATGAAATATAATAACAGCTAATTAAAATTAGAATGTGTAATGTTAATAGCTCACGAATATTAACGTATTTCAGTAAAAATAGAAAGTATAGGCCTAAAAAGGCCTAAACTCAGTTTACATTAACGGCAATTGCCAAAATATGATAACCGGTAATGCAAAGGCTCCAGAGAGATAGATATACATAATAAAATAAATCCATTATAATTAAAGTACCCAAAATGATTTTTTTCTGAAAACCAAAAGTGGTAGAAACATAAGAAAAACATTAAAACAATCGTTGGGTCTATAGGGACAAATAACATTAAGAAAAATTGCCGGAAAACTGAAATCGCGGAAAAGTGCGATACGAAAAATGCGGAAAACGCGAAAATTAGTAGATACCGAACCGGAAGTCGTACAGCTTCAATTCGAGTTTTCTGATGATCCAGAAATTGTCCAGAACAACAAACCGAAGAGATATCCAGAATCCAGCTACGGGATCGGGAGTTATAGGAAATCAGTAAAAACTAGTGCATTTCTGACTGACCAAAAATGACACGATTATTTCTTCGAAAGGACAGGAATTAGTTTGAACCGACACAAGATAAGCTGACTCCTCCCACTAGCCAGTGGTGGTAACAACCTAAAATACACGCTAAATATTAAATAATAATAAATCGTCGTAATTAAAATGTATTAAATGATTAACTATTAAAACTAATTATCACCACTAAAGTCACCACGCTACTCGTTTATTAAATGTGTATTAGAGTCTAAGATATACTCCGAGGAAGTCACCACGCTACTCGTTTATTAAATTTGTCTTAATAGATATCAGATGCTATAGATTAATGAGTCAGGACGCAGAATATTTGTATGTACAAGACAGTATTCTCGTTCTGTGAAGAATCAATGGTTGTAATGTTAACAGTGGATCTCACCGAAAGGAAGGCGTACTACCAATGATTATTTTAACGTAACCTAACACAATAGAGACGGTTACAGCCCTCAGGACTACAGCAGGACTTATCCTAGTAGGGGTTATTTATTCGAACCCTGGAGGAAACCAGACGATCAACAAGACTGTCAGTGCAGGGACCGAGCGACTGCAGACGAGCCTAGGATATCTCTGAAGTTCATGGTACATAATTCAGGGATATATCACACGTCATCGGCGTAAGAGTCAGCAGTAACTCCTAGACCTACAGGAACTCCAAGGGGAACGCTAAATAGACTCTCATAAGGTACAGTCAGTGATAGCTTTTCAAGCATACATTGCATCGTTGGCCCAATTAGAAATTTTTTTTATTTTAATTTCATCAATAACGTAATTAAGTTTTATAAATATTAAAGTCCTTTTTTAATCTATCTCTCACAGCAGTCTACGTTACAATTTGCATATATTATTGTTAAATTCTGTCATAATTCTGAGGTATAGAATAATGAATATGTTTATTTTGTAATTATTTAAAATTTTCATATTAACGTCGCATTGAGTAATTATTCAGAATAAATGTATATAATTTGCTTGAATAATAATTAAAAAATCCAGAAGCCAGTTGGCTCTGTTCAAAGTATATAACTTCTTATTATTTATAATAATAGTAGTCCTGAACCAGCTGATAATCGTAGTCTATGTGTATATATATAAATATATTAAAACAATATTACTTGTTATAAAAAGGGTAAAACGTTCTCCAAACGGTACGACCCCGACAAGAGTCGAGGTTCTTTATAGGCAAACATTAACGTAGCTTCCTTTCAAATAGTAAGAAATACTGTCCGCAGGATAGTGAAAAAAATTCTTGCGGCGGCGATTAAAAAGAGAGCTGGTCAGATCGTCGCAGGTGGCTTTCGGCAGTGGAGGCTGAAAGCAGATCGTCGCACATGGTAGATAACCGAACCTGCAAATTTAGAATCAGGTAGTTATTCTACACAAACAACTGTTTGCTTAGGTTAGGTAATACGTAGCAAACACAAACAGAGAAAAAGACATCATCATAATTCATGCACCTATTTGACTAGGCCTATTTGAACAGTCTGAAATACTACTTTATGGTATCACATTTTGGACATATTTTATAACTTGAAAATTCCCCCTATTCTATATAAAAATTAAAATTCCCTGTAATTCCCGTTAAAATATCATAGTATACAATAAACTGTTTGCGATTGCTTTGCCGTGAACCACCGCGGTGGTTGTTGATGAGCGAAGCAAGCAATCATTTAAAATAAAAATACTTCATTTTTCCCATTTTATGTGCACAACTAGTGTTTCCGTTCATATTTTTCTCTGTCACTATTCCAATATAATTTCTACACGTCCTTTAATAGAGAAAATATAGTACGTCTTACCCATAAATTAGAATAAAGACAGTTGACAGTTTCTTGTAGAATCCTTCTTGTAAATGCTAGCAGAATAATAATAGGATTATGGCTAACGGAAATGTGAGTAAGAAACACAAACATTCTAAGAAAGGATTTAAAGAGATATTAGGTCGGACAGGAAATTAGTTCTTCTTCATGTCGGGAGGAAATGAAAATGGAAGGCAATCCCGTGCTGTCAGTTCGCATGAGAGACATTTGTCACTGGGACGTGTCAATTTTGTATTGGAAATTATAAATGTAGTTGTTTTAGATTTTTATCGCTTTGATTTTATTGAATTTTTCCTTAGAGATTTTGCTCCACGAATGCTCATATATTGACTTACTGTTATCGACAGTGATTTTATTTTACAACTTAGGAAACCCGTCCCGTTTCTGCTGACAAAGGAAATATGTTAATACGGTATACGGAAAAATATACAGTATTAAAATAATAAAATTAAAGCATTCTGGTAAGTTTATGGAACAGCTGATTTCATTGTTGACACTTGCCAAGCCACTTTCTTATTTGAGGTTAGTTAACACGCTGGAGAAAGTTTCTATCGTAGAGCGTAATGAAATTTCCAAAGGAAAGATGAGCTATTGCAGTGACTCTTATGGTGAGACCCTACGGTCGGGAATATTCAATGAGCACTGATTATGGTATCCAGAACACGTTTTGGGATGTTAGCTTCGACTGTAGGACATTTTACGGGGTTATATGTCAGCTAAAAACAAGCAAATAATACAAGATAACATGTGTTCTACTTCGCTCTTTTTTCTATATGTAAGTGTATGTGATTTTTACAAACACCTTAATATCTCAGAAACGGTTTAAGATACAATCATTAAACAGTGTATGAATATTGATCTAAATAGGGTGCGCTTAACTATACTACACGCGCTATAACTTTGCACTTGGGATTTTTGGAGTTTACTGTGAAAATGGTATCGGCAACGTCGCACTGTTGAGACGAGCGGATGTGTCTTATCGCGCTGACTCACAGGTGCACTTCCTGAGAAGGCTCTTTCGAAATTGCAAATTATTATTTTTTTCTTCTGATACATTTTTCAATATTTCTTATCATAACATGTTTGGTCATACTTTGCTGACAATAAATATCTAAAATGTATTAAAATTGGGCAATTATAAGTATTGTTTATAGATGTACAGGGTGATTCAGTAAAGCGTAGCGGGCTATGCAGATTCAGATTCTACATGCAAAAATAAGTCGAAAATGTAGTATAACATTTTTTCGATTTCGGCTTAGTTTAGCCGTAATTCGCCATTTTGTTTTTTTACAAAAGTTCACTGTAGCTCTGGAAATAGATAAGATATAAAGTTCAAATTTATAATAAGCATGTTATATGTTACAATTAACAAGTATACCAAACACAAAGAATTTATTTTTATAATTTTCAAAATGGCGGCCGTTACAAATTTTTAACGTGGAATATCTTAAAAACCGTTAACTTTACAAAAAAATTACAAGAGACAAAATATTTTTATTTTTTAACAACAGACAGTAGTTTTTTCTTGTAGTTTCAGTAGGTCAAAGGATAACCGAGTTATCGACAAAAACATAATTTCTTGGTAATTGTCTACAACAAACAAAATTAGCCTAAAATCATATATTTTTTTAAATTTAACAAAGTTTTTAGTTAATTTTGTAGCGGGCTATGCAGATTCAGATTTTACATGCAAAAGTAAGTCGAAAATGTAGTATAACATTTTTCGATTTTGGCTTAGTTTAGCCGTAATCCGCCATTTTGTATAAAAAAAAGTACTTTGTATTGTACTTTTTACAATAAGATATTTAATGTCAGCAGGTTAAAAACAAAATTTTTAAAAGTTTATATTATTTTGAATTTATTATTTTATTAATAGTATTTGTTTTATATTTAAATGTTAATTTTTCCGCAAAACGATCACAATATATTTAGTTTACCCTTTTTCCAATACTATTAGTTGTCTGATTACAAACATTTTTATATATTATTTCTTGTTAGAAAATTATCTTTAAGATGCATAGTCATAATGAACTTTTCATTAAGTTTTGAAGAAAAAGTTTAATTTTACTAGGAGCCTAGTTGTGGGTCATCGTCCAACCGGATACATTTTATAAGTGGGATGGGGTAGCGAGCCGACCCGCAGCGTTGTCAAACTGTGCAAGTCCCAAGTGAAAAGTTATCGCGCGCGGGGTATAACAAATTTTTCCTGCATAATCCGTTTCAAAATGGCGGCAGTTGAACATTTTCAATATTAAATATCTAGAAAACTATATATTTTACACAACAATTTTTTTCGACTAATCCAAGACAAGTCCAACGATATATCGATTTTAATAATTGAGTCATAAATATTAGAGAACACTAAAATTTAGTGGTCGAATGTAGGGCTATCTGGGTGGTCATATTAATGAAATAGTAACACAGATTTGTTTGTAAAATTTATAGTTTTCTAGATATTTAACCTTTAACATTTTCAACTGACGCCATTTTGAAACGGATTGTTACAGAAACACAATTTTGTAGGTTAATGTAGGCCTACTCTATTTGTATCAATATTCTTACCCAGTTTCATGATTATATCTTAATCCGTTTCATAGACAAGGTATTTGTAAAAATCACAGACGGACGGACAGACAGAAAACAGATCGATATAGGAAACATGTTATATTGTATTATTCGCTTGTTTTTAGCTGACATATAACCCTGTAAAGTTTCGGACAGTCGAAGCTGGACGCCCTGTATATATCTAAACAAGATGCATGTACCAGATAGCCTTTACATCACAATATTTAAATAAAGCAAATCCAAGCAAGTCTACCTTCTCAGAGTGGATCGTAAAAGCATATTTACGACGCTGTTGCTAGATTCAAGTTTACTGCTTATCGGGAATATGTAAAGTTTGCTACGCTACGATAAGCGATCGTTTTGCTGATTAAATCATACAAGATGGATCTCAAGGCTTCAGATAATAAAGTAGAGGGTATAAAATATGATCCAAATAAAACGTACGAGATAATATAATAGTATAGAAATATTTATAGATGTAGAATTTATACAGGGTTAGTAGTAAGTGTGGGTACAACTTGGTAACTTTGTAACGGGTGAAAGTAAACAAATTTAATTTTGAACTCTGGACATTTTCCCAGGATATAACTTTGTCCATATCCCCGAAACGAGGGTTGCTAAAAAATCTTAAATATGTAATCTTAATGTTTTTTCTATCAAGTGACATCTCGTTTTAAAGAGAAAACAGCGAAAACCAGAGGTATCTGTTTCAGATCCAGTACAACATGGCAGCTTATTAGAGGTAACGCCATAAAGACTACTTAAACAGAATAACAAGTAATTCGATTACACAGCTGAACCGCCGAAGTGAGTTGAGCGAATTTCCAAAATTATGTTTGTATGTTTTAGGATTTCAACCAACTATTTGGGAAATTGAACTACTCATGAAGGCGTTGAATAACTGCCTCAGTGTACGAAATATATTAGTAGAATTTGTACAGTAGAACTCCAGTTATCCGAATCAATTGGGCCTGGACCCCATTCGGTTAATCGAAAATTCGGATAATTGGATTTTTCCCGAAAAAAGGGTTTATTTTAATCTTTTTGGGATTAGATTCGCGTTTACGCCACTGGAGTAAACTAACCGCACATACTAAGGCCGCGTATAAACGTTTTATAACTTTAACGTTTGAGTACTATCATCGCGTTAACACGTTCACTGCTAAGGACGCACATGTGAGCTTGACACTGAACCCTATGAGAAGCCAACAACCGTATTGGGAATATTTTCAATACACAATGCATTGCGTGTTTTGCACGCCAACCCGCATATTTTCAATACACAATACAATGCGTGCTTCACACGACAACACCCGTATTGGTAGAATTTTCAATTAACAGTTACGTGTAAACATTTACGTAAAGTAAATAAACGTACTTCGGGAGTGGCGGCACG
This sequence comes from Philaenus spumarius, assembly GCA_018207615.1. Classification (NCBI taxonomy): domain Eukaryota; kingdom Metazoa; phylum Arthropoda; class Insecta; order Hemiptera; family Aphrophoridae; genus Philaenus; species Philaenus spumarius. The sequence goes on along the minus strand of JAGFPH010007056.1, from coordinate 9,256 downwards.
GCACATCCTCGCGCTCATTTAAAAACGATTTCATAATGATGTATTCATTTTATCACAAATCGGTGAATTGAAAAGTTTAGATCAATTCATTGGCTACAACTTTCCCGCTGGAAGTTTGTTTATAACCCAAAAATAAAAACAATTCCTCGCTTATTAACTTTTCCATGTCAGTCAGTGATAGTTCTCAAATATTTTCAATTATTAAAATTCGAAATACCTGTTAAAATAAAAGTTTTTTATACTGTTAGAATCCATCGAGTCACAACAGCGAGTTAACGACAGCGCGCACATTACTGAAATATTACCAGCTGGTGTGTGACAGCATGGAGACGTCATAGGCGATCGATACTGGGTCACCGTAAATGAGCAAAGTGGTATAGCCCTTGTTATAGAGCCCTGGCTCGGACGAGTTTGTCGGCAAAAAATCCAATAAACGGAAGCAAGTTTTTTGACTGGAAGTAACAATTGTTTGAGATTTTACGTACTTGAATAAACTTTTAGTTTTTTCTAAATAATTGTTTTTTACACGCACGACATTATAGCCCGACTGGTTTACTCAAAATCGGCCATAAAAGTATTTGTCGCAAATCCTCGTGAGGCATTTTACCGTAAGGGTAGCTTCTGGTCCGAACCCGCGAAGCGAAGCAGTCCATGATCCGAGGATGCAAGGTCTATAAGGAGTTCCTTGTATAATTCGAGATTACGTCATTTTGGCTCTTGTAAGCAAGTATCCATAAGAAAGGCGGTACTACGGTTGGGAGTAGTAAATCACCACCGATCTTGGTCCCCAGAACATCTTTTGTGGTGTCATTAAAAATTATACATATATATATATATATACATGAGTTCACACTCTGAATGCACGTGAAAAATGTTTTTTTGATAGAAAGTCAACATTTTTCGTACTAGAATTAATTAGGGTTTTATCTAAAAAAAAATAAACAAAAGAAGTTATCCTGCACATTTTGTTTTTCAACACGACCTTAAAGCCGGTCTGGTTAACCCCAAACCATCAAAACGTAAAATACCCGGTTTAAATCCACGTAGGCTGACATCCGGGATGCAAAATCGCGCGAAGAGCTTACAGGTTGAGATTTAAACAAATTCGACTTATTTAGTTCGTACACGCAAGCTGTTCAACGCCTTTGTGATTACACCAATTCCCCAAATAATTGGTTCAAAATACAAAACATTAAAACTCAATTTTAAAAATTCGCTCAACTCACGACAGCAGTTCAGCGGTGATCGAATTATTTTATTTCAGGATAATGATTATAATATTAGACCTGAAACTAAATTGAAAGTTTTAAAAATGAACTTAATTTTGACAATGTTATGTATGGTAAATATGAACCGCCCATGCAATCCGCGCGATAATAAATATGTTACTGTTAAACTACCTCACTATAATCGTGTAAGCGAAGCAAGCAATGCGCTGGCGTGCGAAGCACGCAGTGGTACCATAGTGTAAATTAAAATTATTACAAACAAACTATACACTTTAAAAGTACAGATAATTTACAATTTAAACCCTTTGGAAAAAGATTAAGACCAAACTAAGTAGTATATAATGGTATTAGAATACCTTCAACTTCTTAAGTCCGGAACAGCAGTTGTAGGTTGTCTGTGAGTTCAATACCCTACAGTACAGACGGAATAGTTAGTGCCCGTTTGAAAGGAACGACATATGTTGTAAGTAAACGAGGTATGCCTATTAAATAATGAGACTTTGATTACACCTCGTGAACAAACCTATCGGTACAGGTTATATACGCATGCTTGGTGGCCTATAGCCCATCTCAGGTTAAGTTGAGGCAAGCAGGGTGGGTAATTAGGGTCGGTTTCAACCGTCATAAAACTGAACCTTATTAATGCCGCCTGAGTGAACCTGTAGGACACTCTAGTTTAAAATTGCAAGTTTGTATGTCTTAAGTGAAAATGAATAAACGATATCATATTTCGTTTCATGATACTTTCCTGATAATTTTGATACCAAATTTGATTACATTTGGCCAACTTTGAGCTGTACTAGCATTATAAACTTTGTTAGTTGAAACAACATTACTAATATGGTTTACAACAATAAAGCCACACACTAATAATATATAACAATAATAATATATGGCTATGTTATAAGCCATAGTAATAACATATTATAATTACCATTTGTGATAGTTAAAACTTTCTCTCTGCGTTTCGGAGCTCATTTAATTATTAAATAGCTCGTTTTGCAGACTTGAGACTGCCAGAGGTCTGGTTTGGTCTTTCTTTTAGACCTTCGTCAATTTTTATATTTTATACTTTGTATTTATTTTTTTACAAATATTTACAGTTTAAATAATGTACATTGTTTCTTTAACAATCAATCATAATATATCAAAATTCATTCAAAATATTTACAGTGCTAAGTACGTTTGTCTTATAATAGTTGGACTCTGCAGGAAGAGGTGTTTGGTAAACATTAGAGGTGTTTACTAATGTGAGTGATGATAAGAATATTGATAAGAATAAACCTAATGAATTATTAATAAACTTGATAATTGTTATTAAATGTTAGTTAATGCAATATCAATTTATAAATACAAATTTAATTTTTTAATTTGTTGTATTGAAAAAAAAACAATTCCAACACTTTAAGGCTCGGCTCCCTACATTCAAAACGGCGAAGTTCTTAAAGTAAAATAGATTGTGGGTGTTGTGGTGTTGATTGCTAAGATTTTGTGCAATATCTCTTATTGCAACTGAGTAAAAAATTAATAAAGTTAACTGTTTTTTACTATTTATATCATACGTTTATGAAAACAATAAAACAGTTTTTGAAAATGTATTTAGAAATAAACATCCGCATATGACAGTACTTCAAAATGAAACCAAATTTTTAAATTTATTCCACAAATTAACAGAAAAAATGACTTATTCTGTAGCATTGCTCTTATGGGAATGAGATTCAATATGGCGGACAGGGTAGCGGCCCCTTAAGTCGGCCGATTAACAAGGTACAAACACACAATTGTGTGTATTATGGTAAATAACGATACAGTATCGAGTTTTTCTCAAATAATGATTATTTATTACATATTTAAATATGAACTTCTCTAGTACATTTTTGTGGCTTTATTGTTGTAAACCATATTAGTAAAGTTAATTCAACTAACAAAGTTTATAATGCTAGTACAGCTCAAAGTTGGCCAAATGTAATCAAATTTGGTATAAAAATTATCAGGAAAGTGTCATGAAACGAATTACGATATCGTTTTTTCATTTTCACTTAAGACATACAGACTTGCAATTTTAAACTAGAGTGTCCTACAGGTTCACTCAGGCGGCATTAATAAGGTTCAGTTTTATGACGGTTGAAACCGACCCTAATTACCCACCCTGCTTGCCTCAACTTAACCCGAGATGGGCTATAGTATTAGTCTGAATTCGCATAACAAGCAGCAGCCCAGTAAGACGGTACCGAAAATCCCCGCCAGTGGTCGAAATTCAAGTAGTCTGTTTCTCTGCGGTTTTTATTTGTGGTGCCGAATCCAAATTTGAAGTTTGCAACTAAAATTTCCTGGAGAGTTTCGAAGTTTTAGCAAAAGTAATTTTCTCACTTTTTTCGAATTTTTCAGACAAAAAAGATAACTCTTTACAAAATTAAAGAAGACAAAATGTACTATACATTTAATCTGCAGTTTTTGAATGTAGGACCAACGGGGAGGAGCTAGAGAAAGTTGAAAATCGTCGAAATAAGTAAAACAACTGGTTTGGATCAAAACCTTAGCAAAATTTTAGGTTAAGCCTTTATTGAACTAACAGACTTTTCTTAACGTTCATTACCATATCAACCAACTTGGCTAATTTAGAATAAATTAACTAGTAGTTCTGTAAACAGAAGACCTCTCTCGTTGAAATAATAATTTGGTTTTGAGCTTAGGTTTAAAATAGTGTGCCAGTAAGGAAGTAAGCACAAGGTTTAGCCAGCTAAACATCATTTTGCAATTCCTGCGATTCCGGAATTTCTAGTTCTCGTTTTTTTTTTCTTGACTTTAACTGCTAAAGATTTTCTTTTAGAGGCATTGCGTTTTATTTAGGTTAATAATGCGTAAGATAGCTAAAAATATCACGTTATAGAGGGTCGACAATTTACATATTTAAATAACTAAAACTTAGCAATGTATTTACAGTTCAATAACTTACATATCATATTCCAATATTAGAAATAATGAAAACAAACGATGCTAAAACGTCGTGATAGTGATCTCAACTTTATTCTCAACTCATACACTTCCCACGATGTCCAACGGTCATTTTTTGTATGTCCTTTATCACCGCGAGGTTTCATTTGTTTCTTTTCATTTTGTAATTCAAGTAAAGCTAAGTCAAATACTTTTATGAAATTTACAAGTATTCAGTTTAATTCTTTGATTTATTCTCTACACTTTCTTTTCCTCTACACTTTCTTATGCCATTTTTGGGCAAAGGATATATTCCTAAATTACTACTATTCAAAACAGGCCAAGTTTTGTTAGCAGTCTTGTAGTAGGAACATAAAAACTGGTGTTTTCAAAATAAGAAATTTGAAATTGATAAATATTTTTATATAATTCTATTTAGAGCTAAATTACGAAACGTTTTTACATTTATGAAAAAAATTACAATAATTTTTTTTTATGAAGGCTTAAAGTTGAGCTTTTTCCTTTCGTTACTGAACATGCTAATAACTAATAAATGTTTCTTGATCTAATAAATTTGTTAATTTTACTTCAATAATTTTTTACTGGCATATATGAATTCTTTGAACCTTTATCTACAAAAAAGCTGTGGAACGCTTTTGAATTGGTTTAGAATAAACGTATAAAAATAGATGGTTGAAATACAAAAACTTGGACGATTTTTAAAAAATTTGAAGTTTTCGGCCATTTTGTGAGCTTACCGTTAGAGATACGGAAAAAATCAAGAATACTATTTTGTTGAAAATCTAATTTGCTACGCGCAAAATGTTATTACTTTTTAATTTCGACTTACAAACTTGCTTTGGAAAAAAGCTTACACTGAGAGAAACGGTGCGGCCGCCATTTTTATTTTATTTAAGAGGTTAAAAATGAAAAATGGAAAAACCCTTATATATAAATGGCTCGGCCTAGGAATAAGGAACATTCATGCAAAAAATCATAAAAATCGGTCAAGGTGTTTGGCCGTAATCGTGAGACAGACACACAGACATACAGACACAGACAACCTACAGCTTTTAGGTTTTAGTTGAAGTTGACAAAATAAAATTAAACATTAACAAAAAATAAAAGTCAAAATCTTACTGTATTACAATTCAAAATAATATCTCTTGTTATATATTATAATAAATAAAACATCTGATTTGTTTTGAAACCTTAACACTATTTTAAAATTTTAGATTTGGCCTATAAATACTCTACCGATAAACGTTTCTTGAAAGCAATAAATTCTTCTACATTCATTACCAAATCAACCAACATAACAAATTTAGAATCTTTGAATTTTGTTCATCAACAACTGCTTTTTTGGGTTTGGCTAACAAGTAAAAGCAAACACAAGCAAAAATAAAAGTATAATTCTTACTTTAGTATAAGTACCAGGAGACCGAGCTAAAGCTCGATTATAAGCAGGGCTATGATTTCAATAATAAATATTGGATTATTGAGTTTTGAGGTTAGGCCTATAACATTAAACAACTAAATAAAGGGTATATACAACATTAGGCTTACCTGTAATAAAAATACAGTTTAAAGGATTAACCATAATCTCAACGCTATGCCTCAGAAATAAGTCAGGCCTAAATTAAAGTTTAATATTTCAATATCGATTTAGGCCTAGGGCCTAGTTCGCTCACGTCAATAACTATTATTTCAAATTTCCGTGAACATAGTTTAGGTTAGGCCTATAACATTAAACAACTAAATAAAGGGTATGTTTATTTAGCAGAAGTATTCGTTGCCATGGTAACTATAAATAGATACAACATTTTAGGCTTACCTCTAATAAAATACAGTTTAAAAGAAAACAGATGATTATTGTATTGGCATTGAAAACATTTGCATCAGCTGTGCTTCGTTTAAAAGAAAACAGATGATTATTGTAATGACATTGAAAACATTTGCATCAGCTGTGCTTTGTATTGTTTAAAATGGACAAATTTCACTTTTTAATTGAATAAAAAGACGTAGAAAACGAATTTTCCCAGACTGGTGACCATTTCCAATCGATTTCTCGTGGCCAAAAGCCCCATATAAAATCAAAAAATCAAAAATCCTTAGGCGGAGATTCCAGATCCATTTAGCAGACAGACAATTATCTCTCGCTTTAGAAGATAAGATTTAAACATCTGTTGCTACATATTATAAGTAAAACAGCTGATTTCTATGACAATTTTAACACAAATTTAGGTTAGGCCTATACCGAATCAACAAAAATTTCTTGAAAGCATTTACATCCATTACTATAGCAACCAATTTATCAAATTTAGAATCGGTTGATTATTCTTCCCAACAAACAGTTTTTCAGGCCAGATTAACAAAATAAAAACAAACGTAAGCAAAATGAAAGAATAAGTCTTACCGAATTATAATTCAAATATCTGTTGTTACATATAAATAAAACAAGTGAATTGGATCAAAACCTTAACACAATTTTAGGTTAGGTATATACTAACCTAAAACACTTCTCTTGAAGGCATTTACGTTCATTCCTATATTAACCAACTTGGTAAATTTAGTTTCAGGTAATCTACACAACAAACATTTTGTTTGTAAGTTAGGTTAGCAAAATAAAAGCAAACAAAAACGAAAAATCAACGAAAAGTCTTATTTTATTTTAATTCAATCATCTGTTGTTACATATTAAAAATAAATCGGCTTATGCAGACCAAAAGTGCAACACAATTTCGGCTTAGGCCTATACTGAAACAAAACACGTTTCTTGAAAGCATTTATAACAACCAAAAACATTTTTAGTTCAGGTTAATATATCTCTATCGTATATGAAAATCCTGTCATTCGCGCAAAACCCCTACCGCGCATGCGTCAGGATCTAGGTCACCCTACCCCACTCAAATGCACCTGATCTAAGCAATTGTCATTTCCGTGAAAATATCACTGTAGGCCTATGCTACATTTTGTTTGGAGTTTCTTTGTCGCGAATCGCCACCGCGGTTGATGAGCGAAACGAGCGGGGGACGGAACCAACTAGAATTATTTAAAATCTTAAAATGTTACGACTGATTTTACACTAATAAACAACGTATTTTTGGAGGTGCAAGTCGGTTGGCGAACGAAACACGCAGAGGTTCTAAATAAAATAAAGACAACAATTTCGTAATAACCTAGATGAGTACATTTAACCGGAGTTTTGATGGACTTATTTTAGTAAGACGAGACTGTAAATGAGTGACTCATCTCTCTTCTAGTACTGCCGTAAGCTGTTAGTTGCATTGCAATCAGCAAACTTTAATATCCTGTCAGAACTTGCGTTAAAACAACTGTTTGACAACGGAAACAATTTGAAACGTATTGTATGACGAAACCCCCTCAGCCGATGTTTATTAAACTTAACAAAGCTTTATGTACAGTCAAAAATATTTTGGTAGTTGAATTATTTACGTACTACTATTACTAAGGGTTCATTCGCTCGGCTTTAATTTTAGCATAGATCATGAATAATAAAATAGATCATGCATGCATCGTGCTGTGTGCCGAAAAAAAGGTTGTCGGGAAAATAGTGCATGATCGTGCAGCGAGGTAGCGCTAGGGAGAAATCATTGGTAGCATTGGTGTTTCACACAGCTTCCGTCGTTTCCCCAATAGATAGCGCCACTATCGTCTAATTTCAAGTGGAACGAAATATTGCATTGGATCGGAGTTCTATTAGGTTATCCAAATACAATGATTTTAGTGAGAGGGTTACATAAATCATAAATAGTGTTCATAAAGTCCTCTTTATTTATTTTGTTACCGAAAATAAGTAACGAAACTTTGTGTATATTATCTTGTGTTGCGCAACAGGACACATTTTTTAACAAATCTGAACCTCTATGATTTTGGGGGATTTGAGGGGGGCAAGGGGTGTCAAGAATTTCGAATGTAAATGTAGGTCATATAATGCCTACCACATTGAAAAGCTTATTACAAGATAAACAGAATGGTGCAAACTAGAGCTTATCAACTTGCTTCGTTTCAAAGTAATGGACAATCAAAGTTCTGGAAAATTATATTTGTATTATAACATCAAAGCAGGTTATTAATTTGTTTATATTAGGAATAAGTAGGTTGTTGAGGTTAAATGTAACACGTTTTAAAAATATAAACTGTAAATAAATGTAGTACGGCACCGCTAATTTATCTGAGTTTCTATGTCTACTTGAAAAACTTTTGGGAAAAAACCCTTGATATTTGCTCCTACTGTATGCATGATAAGCAAACTTTTCGTGTTCTGTTAGGATAGCAATATACCTCCCTCTTTTTGTTCCTGATATTTGTTGTGACAGCACTCAGTTTTGCCTTTTTCCAAATAAATCGCTCAAATATAGACGAGGTTGAAATATTTTTTTACGGCCAAGAACCTGCTATGGTGTTATAATCCTACTAATATTATAAATGTGAAAGTTTGTATGTTTGTTTGTTTGTTTATTTGTTTGTTTGTTTGTTTGTTTGTTTGACTGACAATCACGCAAAAAGTACTGGATGGATTTGAATGAAATTTGGCACACATATAGATCATGACCTGGAATGAGACATAGGCTATAAATCATTTTGATTTAAGGGTTGAAACAACCCCTAAAACAATAAATATTTATTATTATACATCCATTAAGACTAGAAAGCTGGAATTTGGTACATTTATTTCTTACAAGGTAGTCAAGGTACATATAAAATGTAAACTATATTTGCATTTTACACTGTGCTGCTAAGGGGTGAAATTGTAATAACAACCCCTAAAACAATAGACAAATTAATTATTATACTTCACATAAAGCTAGAGAGCTGGAAATTGGTACATTCATTTCTTACAAGATATTTATACAATGTAAACCTTATTTCTTTTTATTCACGTGCTTCTTAGGGGTGAAAATAAGATAACAACCCCTAAAACAATACAAAAGAATTATTATACTTCCCATAAAGCTAGAGAGCTGGAAATTGGTAAATTCATTTCTTACAAGATATATATAAAAAGTAAACCATATTTGTATTTTTCAGTGTGCTGCTAAGGGGTGAAAATGCAACAACAACCCCTAAAA
>JAGFPH010007055.1:48892-69978 GCA_018207615.1 Philaenus spumarius | reverse complement strand
TGCCAGATCGAGTTATTTTAATGAATATTAATTTTTGAACTGCCCCGGCTATTGTAAGAAACGAAAATACTATTTTCTGACTTTTTGTTGTTTGCTTCAATTAAATTTTTATAACACGAACTCATACGTAAATTGTAATTACAAAATCAAAGCAAGTTATTGTACTAAACTTAGTTCACCGACAGTCCAATAAGATAGCGCCACCACCTAACGACGCCTCGAAGCTACTTGCTGTAACGGACACCTGTTCCCGCCACGGCCTCATTAAGTTGTCCGCTAATTGTACAAGTTCACTTATTCAGTCCCGCGAGTCCAATTAGACGATTCGCTCGGTAAATCTCGGTTAGCCGAGATGCACAATCCACGCCGAGTTTACATTTGGTTTCGTTCAAGTATTTATAACAAAAGATGGCAAACAACTAAAGTCATGGTCTCGCATAAAAGTGCATAGCCGTAGTCGTTTCAGTAGCCTATACAGGGGCGGGTGTTTCCAAATTATATGCACAATCTTCACGATACTGTTCCTTGTCTATACTAATATTATAAAGAGGTCAAATTTGTTTGTTTGTTTGTATGTAGGGGTTCTCTGGAACTACTGAACCGATTGAAAAAAATAGTTTTACTCATGGAAAGCTGCACTATCCCTGGAGCAACATAGGCTATAATCCCATTTTGATAAAAAACATTTTTTATGTCAACATTTGTAAATTTAGTCGGAAAAAGTCTTGGGTTAGGACTAGACTGATGAACTAACATTTTTCATTTATTTACATAACCAATTGCATAAAATAACAGATAAAACAGCTGTTTGCTCCAATATTTCCATTAATAGCTGATTTCTTAATTATTCTCTTTCTTAGAGCATGGTAATGGTTTGACACCCCCAAACCCCCCTAAAATTTAGATGTTTTTTTTTAAAATCATTTCTTAGCGAGCACCTAGGGCCCTAGAGGAAGCTAAATCCCAAATTTCATTCCAATCCGTTGGGTGGTTTTTTTAGTAACTTTGACCAAATAAACCCCAATAAAATTTCGAATTTTAAACCCTTTCTAAGCTACATACCCAATTTCATTCCAATCCATTCAGTAGTTTTTGAGAAATCGTGATCAGTGAGTCAGTGGATTTGGTTTTTATCAAGCAATGGCGCAGAGGCTAAGCATTCCCGGGTCTATTAATTTCCTTATAAATACATAAATCTATACTAATATTATAAAGAGGGACAATTTTTTTGTAGGGGGTAATCTCTGGAACTACTGAACCGATTGATAAATGTTTTACTGATAAAAAGCCACATTAACCCTGAGAAACATAGACTATAATTCATTTTTGACAAAAACATTTTTTTATACCAATATTTTGTAAGAAAAATCTTACGTTAGGCCTGGACTGATGAACCAACACCCGTATTTACATTTATTACCATAGCAACCAATTGAATAAAATAACAGATGAAACAGCTGTTTGCTCCAATATTTCCATTAACAGCTGATTTCAAACTTTGAAGCAATTATTTGTATTTCCAACGTATAGGTTAGGTTATTATTAAAGTGTAGACTTTAGCCTTGTCGGTTCTTCCTTTATTATAACTGCTATTATAAAATATACGAAATAATTTGATTTAAACCTTTAACATTATTTACCATCTTAGCTTTGGGGTTATGATTAATCCTACACCTTTATTGTGAAGAAAACATAACATGAACATAATCAATAACATATGTTCACAACGGGGTTTGCGTGCGGAGCACGAAAAGGTCTCCCCTAGTTATTTATATTTTTTGTTAAGAACTTTATAATGTATTTACGTAATCCGGAGCTAAAACAATATTAATAAAACAAAATGCTAACGTTGGGGTAGCAATGTTAATGAAATGCACTAGTAAAATTCAACTCAGAGTGAGGCTATAGTTCTTAGTTACATTAAAAGCTATGCCATTTAATTACTCAACATTTACCGATTTACTTCAAATTTGGTATCAAAATAAACTGACGACCGCGATACACAACGGTATGTGATTTATTTTTATATTTTCTTGTATAAAAAAAGTTTGCATACGCTACTATAAAAAGTAAAATTCAGGTAGGTGTGGAGCGGAAACCAGTCGACCGTGCTGACCCTCCGTAGGCTTGAACTTCCGCCTCACTCTGAGTTGAATTTTACTATAGTACACAAATAATAAATGTATTTACTTAACGCGTTTCAACACCAATGTCGTCATCTTCAGTAATGGCATTGTAATGACGGTGTAAAACTTCAAAAACCGAGTATTGTAATTCGTCTTCTTTTTATTATATTTTTGAGTACGGTCTATCCACCCACCCTGTACATTACGTCAGACTGTAGTTGCACTGTTTAATAAACGGGTATAATTTATTGCCTGATAATAAAACACAAGAATGTAAGCCTACACGTACGTAGGAATGCAGGTTCTGTTTCCTCTGTTAAAATATTCAGAAGTCAACCTCGTTTTGCATTTCATCCCCGTCTTCTTAAAAGTATTTAAAATATTCCCAATTCATTGCCCAGCTTCTGTTGGCGTGTTGCTATGAACAGTGAAGGTGTTGTGAAGTGATAAAGAAGTAAGAAATTATTTAAGCAAAAGACTTCTGATTGAGGTGCAACAAAAGAAAAAGGTTTTACCACTGCCATCACTATTTTATACTAACTTTTAGTTATATGTATTGCAGCAGGGTGACACACAAAATCCTTAGCTGGATATTCAGGACCTTGTATACATTTAAATAAATAAAAAAATGTTCAGTAACTTTTTTTTTCAAATTCGGCTTAGTATGGTCGCGATCCGCCATTTTTTTACAAAAACTTACTGTAACTCCAGAAATAAATAACATACTAAGTTCAAATTTGGTATAAGCGTTTTGCATAGTACGATTTACAAATTTACCAAACACAAAGAATTTATTCATATAATTTTTCAATATGGCCGTTACAAATTTTAAACGTGGAATATTTTAAAATTGTTTCTTTTAACAAAATGTCCAGAGACAAAATTTTTTTTCACTATAGACAAAATTGTTTTTCTCGTTCCTGTAGGTTTATTCTTATAACCGAGTTATGCACAGAAAGCATAATTTCCTGGTAAAACAAAATTATTCTTCACCCGTTATCCTTTGGCCTACAGAAAGGACGAAAAAACGCATTTTTTCTGTCGTCTTAAAAGACAATATTATTTTGTCCCTAGTACATTTTTTTGCAAAGTTATCAGTTTTAAAGATATGCCTCCTTTCTAAATTTGAAACATCCGCGATTTTGGAACGTATACAAATAAATGCTTCGTGTTTTTCACACTTGTAAATCGTAACATACAAAATTCTTGTACCAAATTTTAACTCAATATCTCTATTTATGGAGTTACTGAGTTTTTGTTTTAAAAAAATGTAATTGTGTGCTTACAGGGAGAAGTGTAAACTTTTTAACACAACTTACGGAATGAGGAAGCACAATGTTTATTTTTAACATAAATTATGAAATGAGGAAGCACAATGTCCATTTTAGAGGTATTACTAATTAAACTATGCATTATATTAACATTAACACACTAAGCCTATGACGTAGGACAATCTTTTACATTTATATACCCAACTCAAATATACTAAATTAGCAATGCGATTGGGGCGTAACTGGCTAAGGCGATAGTCTATGGTGATGGACTCGCATCTCGGCAAGACCAAAACTTTTTTTCACACAGATGGAATAGAGCGTTTCACTTTAGGAGCGTTTCACAAAATGCATGGTGAAACGCGTGACGGTCAAATCCGATTCACCCCCAGCAACAAGAAAATTATATACTCTGCTATACAAACATGTACAGAAATTTTTGGACATGGTGCGCCTAGAAGTTTACAATCCAATAACACTTGGACGTTTTAGTAAATCAGTTAAAACGAAGTACTTAATATCAAGCTCTATACCTCCCAAAAAACCTTTTCTGGTCACGGCCTTTATGACTATGTCATCAAATTGATCTTAATAGTAGTAAAAACATATCTCGTTTAACGTTTTATGTTGTTTTTAGCGAATTTTCATAGGAAAAATGAGCTATTGCAGTGACCCTTATGGTAAGATCCAAGGTCGGGAGTAGCAATTGAGCACCGATCATGGTCCCCAGAACACGTTTTGGGGTGACATTAAAAATCATATATATATATATATGTATATATTTGTTCGCACTCTAGCGGCCCCATTTTAAGTCCGATTTGGTTCAAATTTGGTACACATGTTGGTTGTCTACGTCGCTCGGATGAGTTCGTTAGCAAAAAAAAATCAAAAAATCGGAAGCACGTTTTTTGACTGGAAGTAAACATTCTTTGGGATTTTTCCTACGAGAGTGAATTTGTTTTTGAGTTTTTTTTCTGCTAATATAAATGTAGGATGTTATTCTGCACATTTTGTTTTTTTACGCGACCTTATAACTGGCTTGGTTTCCCCAAAATCGATCAAAACGTAAAATACCATAGAAGTACCCGGTTCAAAGCCATGTGGTGGATTCTACCGTGTGGTGGCGTGCGAAGCACGCAAAGCGTTGTGCATTGAAGATAAACCCAATATGCGGAATGGCGTGCGAACCATTTTGCAGCTATTCCATAGACCTGTTTCCGAAATTGTTGGTTGAAACCCTAAAACATAGGCCTATACACTTAAGTTTGGGAATTTGCTCAACTCACGTCAGCGGTTCAGCTGCGTTGTCGAATTAGTTGGTTTCTTTTTAAATTCGTTATGAATTCAATCACCGCCTACTAACTTATACATGATAATGGCTAACGAATGGCTAACGCATCTATAATGGATTCTGGCAACATTAGTAATTTCGCAAAACGCAAGTTAATATCTGCACAAACTTTGACCGTCTCCACCAATGCCTTTGTAATCTCAACAGGAAATTGAATATTAATGCAAGGCTGAGTATTATAAATCCATTGCCTTAATATAATCTATCGTTGCATGATTACACCATTGAAAGTTCTGATATAAGTGACATTACAGTACGTGGTTGGAAATGGCCGACAAACTGCAAAAAACATAGAATAATTGATTTGGATTAAAACTCCTTCAGCTCGTATTTTAAGAGTTATTTTCTGAATCGTTAAGCTACGGCCATACTTGTACGATCAGATCAGATCAGATCGGAGCAGAATTTTCCTTTCTGTCGCGGAATTCCGATGGAGTGGCTAAATCTATCAGATTCGCAACGTTCCGACATGTGTCGGAAGGATGCACGCGCATTCTACCTCACCATCAGTTAGTCTGGATTTCCTGTTACTGTTATAACTTCAGTGAATTGCAAAATCATCATGGAAGAACAGTGCTCTTCGTCTAGCTCGGACACCGACGAAGAATTTTTGATGATTGTGTTGGACGAGAAAATAAAACGAAGAAAAATAGGAACACATCATATCAATCAAAAGCGACAGGTAAATAGAAAAAATATTGTTAAACTTAAACTGTGCATAGGATAATAATTTCGTAAAGCATAATATACAAGTTGTAGATGTTTTTGTCAGTTCCATATACACGGTTGACATATAACAGAAGTATCAAAGTAATTAAAAACAAAAAATAACAAGAAAAATGCGTCTGTTATGATTAGTCCGGTATTACCTATAGCCCAGTCCCTTTCTGATCGGGAGCGATCGGGAGCAATCGGGAGGGGTGGCTATATCTATCAGATCCGATCAGAACGGAGCCGAACCGACCGTTCCGGTTTGCTCTCAGAGCATGGAAAAAATTCGGCTCCGATCTAATCTGATCTGATCGTATAAATTTAGCCACCCCCTATTTAAATACACAGAAAGAATACCTCCGGAAAAATTCGGCTCCGATCTGATCTGATCTGATCGTATAAGTATAGCCGTAGCTTTAACGGGGGTAGAAAGAACAACTTATCCGGAGGGCGGGCACTCGCTAAGGTCTTGCGTAACATTTCCTTTCTTCGCGACAAAGTGATACTTTCCTTCCTAAGACAAAAATAAATATCTTCCATTTTTTGAGAAGCTGATTCGATTCAAACTATTGCCAAAACAATACGAGCGAAAGCTTAATACATCAGCCCATCAAATAACGATTTACACAAAATAATTAGTTTTCATGAAGCAGTGTTTTCCCTGTGCCAAGGCGAAAAAGTATGTAATAGGGTAACATATGCAAAGGTTCATCTCTTTTGGGTGAATTTATTTATAAATATATTCTGAAAATAACTAAGTCGGAATCATTTTATGTGCGGATCTTGATGAACGGTAACCTAGTAAAGCGATGGAAGGCAATCGGAATATTAAAAGAGCAAAGCTCACATCAAAGGACAATTTCGATCAATGTTTTTGGGGTACTAGCTTTGGATCGATGCAGTTCAGTTTGACAACTATACGTCAAATGCTAAACTAGAGTTACAGTTTGATTGTTGTAGCTCGTGCATCACTGAAGACTTTTGACTCACACTGTAAAATAAATGTTTACGATCAAGCAAGAAGATGGATCTACTGAAGATGGAGTTTTGGCTCCGAAACGCGTCTTTGTAATAAGACAGAAAAGAAGTCACATGAGGGTACCAAAAAGGTAACGATAGTAATATATTATACTATATATTAATTATTTTCTACTTATAGATCAGTCGAAATAGACGTTCAAAGTGTGAAAAATGTAAACAGGTCTACAGTTCATTAAAAATGTCAATAGTCAATAATTTTCTAAAGATACTTAAACGGTTGTTAAAAATTTATGCTTTTTTATGAAAATGCATATTTTCCTTTGAACTTAAAATTAATAATATATTATATTTTATCGTAACTTTATTGAAATGTTATTGATTTAGAGAGATATAAATTGACGCTCAAATGTAAGTCTAAAGGAGATAATGTATTAACTTAACCAGCAAAACTTTAAGAAACAAAGCAAGTTGTAGGCTATTTAATTTTACAAGAAAGTAAAAGTACACCTTGGCTGATTCTAATGTGTTCTGATTAAGCTTTACATATTTCCAAACGGACTACATTTGAGGGCTTTGTTGATTGTCTGGACGAAAATCAAGTCAGGTACATTCAGAACTACGCCGGTCGCTTCGATCTCCGCAGAAATGAAAACGGACAACCCTCGAACCCCATCCAGTTCCCTCCGCATACACAGATCGTGAACTCGAATTCGGATCTACATCGGAACGCGTGTTCAGAACGGAGCGCAGTTCGGATCCGTATTGGTTTCCATCACCGTACCAAATGACGAAACCAAGTACGGATCTTCCTCGCGCTACACGTCCTTAACCTGTGCAGGGTACAGAAACCTGTGCAGTTCTCGGACGATCGACATTTTCTTCTCCGCGGAAAGAGCGAGCCGGATAGAAAGAATGCGACTAACCTTCATGATGTTCAGAAATCTAATGACAATTACAGTGTTTTGTTAATATTTGTCCTGTATCCATGGTAATATAAATATATTCTTGTCTTCAACAATGACGGTGTGGGATTCGTTTTTACAAAATTGTATTCTATTCAAGATTTAAAAGAACTTTAATAGTCCAGTTAATAGTAGTCCATTTCATCACTCGTACCTAGCGAGGATGTTTATGGTGCGAGATCGTGGTGTTAACGAACAAGAATAAAAAAGACTTCATTTACAAGTTATGAACGATACATTTTATCACACTAGAATCACACGAACACTTAATTAATTTTATTACTTTATTAATTTTTTACATATTTTAAATGGTTAATGTACCGCAATGCGTTTTGTTTACGTACAATAAACTCATCTCTCCCGCATTTTTTCCAGGTAACTTAATTTTTAACTCCCTGCTGCCTGGGCTATATGAAATCACAGTGAATCTGCTTAGTAAGTTAAATTATGTTTGTGAGAAAGTATGTGCCAGTTCCTGGTACCGTTTATTTATAATTTATTAATAATTTGCATTACAATAGCACTAGTAATTACAATCACATTAAACAATAAAACGGTTTAAACTTACTAACCTGTCTTTTTTATAACAGGTGTTCAAACTGTTGCCCCAGGACAGTTTGACAATGTCCAAACCTGTCGTAAAAACTTGAAACGGCCCGTTGTTTGGATTCACGCGTGATTTTTTGAATTTGCCCTACTACTCTGCCCTAAGGTCATTAATGTACTGGGGTTTCGTTTTATACACGTTGTTCTTAATGTCACCGCACAGAAAGTAGACCAGAGGAGATTGATGGCCACTCGATACTTCCTCTTCAGTCTATCCAGCGATTGGGAAAAATATTGTTTAAATACTCGCGGACATGCAGGCCATAGTGTGGTGGTGCTCCATCCTGCTGGAACAAAACTTGATTACAGTTGTTGGCTGCTGCTTCGATAGCTGGGTAAATCTGATTTAGTAGCATTTCCTGGTATACCTCGGCATTAAGACTGTCATCAATAAAAAAGGGCCCCACAAACTGATCCCTCACAATCCAAAGCCATACGTTAAGGCTCTTCTTTACCTTGAAGAAAACTCCCGAGTGTACAGTATGATTTTAATACATAAAGGCCTATGATTCAAGCCACAAAATCGTCGAAACATGCATTCGTAATAACGTGTTTCGGATTCTATTTATAAATTAACAATCTGGGAAACTACTTTAAGTTATAAAGAAGGCTTTATAATTTTTACGTGTTTGCTAAAAATATGGAAATTATTGCTTAAAACTCTAAAAAAATGCATTCAAAATAATCGCGTTTTACGCAGTTGAACCGTTGATTAAAATGAGTTGCCGTCGATTTCTTTTAATTATGAGATATAAGACTTGCACATAGCTTCCACTGTTCTTCTTCTTTAATCAAGATCTTTAAAATCAGGTGTCACTTAATGAATCTTTACAATTAAAAATTTTGGGCTGACCCCTATAAATTCCGTTTTGGGGAAACGGTCAAAGTTGTAACAGTGACTTAAAAGTTCACTTTTATTTCTTAGAAAAGTGTTCTAAGTTTCATTTTTCTGTCTTTATCCGTTTAAAATTTAACAGGACGTATTCATACTTTTTACTCACACTACAGTGAATGTTTACGATCCAAGCAAGTTGTTTCAGACTAGAAATACCACCTCAAAAGACAAAAGATTTATACGGTTCATCCACGAAAGACTGCTTAACTTTCACAGAATTTATTACATATTGGCAAAGTGGAGCACATCTCTATTGACAGCGATTTTAATAAGCCTGAAAACTTACAGCGAAGTTTGATATTCTTATAAAACTTTAAAATTACTTCCCGTCCCAGATTTTGAGTCGACCCCTCTTGAAGTATACTTTTTAGAATAATATTACTTACCGAATGTGACCTTGGGAGCTCGGAAAAGTCATTGTTCTTAAAGAGGTTTTAAAAATTGTAATGTAAAATGGTAGCGATTAGTTTGAAAAATACTCATAGCTCTACAGTATTATAGTTTTCTTTCTTTGTATCACATGTATACGAATATAAAAAATATTGAATTTGGCTTGGTTGATGAAATAACCGACTCGCCAAACACTGATCCTCACAAAACCGACACGTGAAATCGTCACACTTGTAGATGTAAGTGAAATATAATACTGAACTGAACCACCGTACATTTCTTAAACATTTATTATCATACCAACCTGCTTGGAAAATTTATAATTGTTTTGAACAACCAACAGCGTTTCTAGGTTAGGTTTATTCCGCTATATTACGTAAAAAAATAATGGCATTCACTAAAAAAACTGGCCCAACTACGTACGCATCAGGTCTAGAATATCAAACCACCTAACCACCATTTACGATTATCGATTTTCGAAAAAATTCTCACAACTAATTTGTGCCATTCTTGTTCATGTAACAAGCCTTTTAAAATTGGGTACAGAGAGTGCCAAGTAGCGTGAAGCGTCACTTGAGCATGCGCTGTAACGTCTTACCCTCTCCTACTCGACTGTGAGTTTTCAGTACATTCACCACCAAAAAGTGTTGATATACAATCAACACGACTATATAGCAAACATGAATTAGGTAATGCAGGCGGCTCTGACTGTACTTCACCGCGAGAGGGGAAATGTGGTGGGAGCCGGCGTAGGAGACTTGAACACCCCCTCTTCGCGCTCCATCCTAATTGGCGCTATCTGTATCACTTGATGGGGGTTTGTATTTAAGATTGTTTAATTGCCCTCTCAACACCTCATTTTGGAGTAAGAAGTGAAATGATCGGTTACACCAAAATTAATCTCGCTTTGTCGTATAAAGATATCCCGAAGCTCTTTATTTATTTGTTATAACGGAACTTTTTGGACACCCGTTATAAGTATACATAAACAACTATTTTATTCGAAAGAACTGCATACGTTTGATTCTGCACTGAGTGAAAGCTTCAATTAACCTTACTCTAATTCTTATGTTTTGTACGACTGCCAAAACAGAGTAAAAATTATAACTTCCAAAAAGAATTCTTTTTAAAATATTTAACTCTTCCAATACACTAACCCACAGAAACTGACTCTAACCCAGAATTTACATAAAATAATTGTGCCTTTAATATCCACAAAACTGTGCCCTCATCTCTACTCTGTCCAGGTGGTTCCGGTCGGACAGCTCCGTTTCCTTTCCCCAACGCACGCCCGCCTGGGCCGACACACCTCACGGAAAAAGCCCCTCTGCTATCCTAGACACCCGCACCGGCGTATTCACCCCGGAGATCCCTGACTACCAAATCGCCTCGCTTCGGACAAGAACTTTTCCCAATAGACC
The DNA here is from genome assembly GCA_018207615.1 of Philaenus spumarius. Classification (NCBI taxonomy): domain Eukaryota; kingdom Metazoa; phylum Arthropoda; class Insecta; order Hemiptera; family Aphrophoridae; genus Philaenus; species Philaenus spumarius. The sequence continues at coordinate 59,264 of JAGFPH010007055.1, read as the reverse complement.
CTCCTTTCTAATCTTGTCTCCCTATTTAAAAACTTCCACTTAGTCTTCCCCGTCTAGTCTTGATGTTGGCTTACTTAAAAATGCAACTCTGCCATTTACATCATTTCTGATTACTTTACTATCTACTATCTTTACTACATTACTGTGATTTTAACTAACTGTGCTGAATTCATTTTTGTTTGTATCCCAGTCACTGATTTAATTAATGGATAATATGTCCGTCTATGTGACTTTTTTTATAATATAAGTAGTTTACTTACTTTTATTTGGCTGACGCGTTTCGGAACTAGTTCCACCTTCAGAGTATCGCTCTATTGAGGTCGTTAATACATTGAAATAAATAAATTAAAGTACAACACATACACGCGTACAATAAACACAATATCTCAAATAGTACAACCGCGTGTGCACACCATCTATATCCACTTACCATAAAATACATAACCGTGAAGAACGGATACAGGAGTTCTATGGTGGATGACATACTTAAATAATACACAAGGGATAAGGAGAAACCACTGAAAGAAGAAAGGGAAAAAAGACCTTCAGATCCACTGAATATGGGGTTATCCTACCTAACATCCTAACCAACACGTTGAGGAAGATATATGTAGCCCTGTCGTTTCGCACTTCCAAACAACATGAAGAATATTACCAAACCCAAAAAAACAACACCGTTGGAACAGAAGTCAGGGATTTATAGGATCAATTGTAACGAATGTGAGTGTTTTTATATAGGTCAGACAGGGAGGCATTTCAAAAGACGGTATAAAGAACATCTTCCAAAATAACAGAGCAACTTATGCCAAGCCTAATTATGCACGCCACATTATGGAAGAAAACCATTCATATTCTAACTTTGAAACGAACTTCCAATCATTACATATATGCAAAAGAGCAAACAAATGGACGCGTTTGAGGAATACGAAATATATAAAGAGCAGTTAAAAAGTCCAGAACATATGTTAAACGATCAATTAAACTTTAAGTCCAATCTCTTGTATGACTTTGCTAAGACTATTGATATGAAATGCAAACAGTAAGCGGTACTACAAGTCAGAGATCCCGCGTATCCTCAGTAGTTAAAAGTATTCGATGGTGTGCACACGCGATTGTATTATTTGTGATATTGTGTTATTGTACGCGTGTATATGTGTTGTACTATAACTGATTTATTTCAATGTATTAACGACCTCAACTGAAGATGGTCAGAATGTACATTCTGAAGATGGAACTGGTTCCGAAACGCGTCAGCCAACAATATATGTAAAGTAAGTAAACTACTTATATTTCAAAAAAAGTCACATAGACGGACATAATATCCTTTTAACTGTGCTGGCTAATATAATTCTACTACTTTTAAACATTTATCATCATTGTTTTTGTCGAAAAATTTACCTATTCATTTCATTTCGTAACAAATTGTTTTGCGTTTGAAGCGCACAGTGGTCCATCCAAGTTTAACTATAACTTTTACCTAATTCAACAGACTTTCCCTCACTCACAAAACAACCTTCGCTATTATCAGTGTTTGCGTGTCAAAGATACAGAGCTCCAGTTGTAAGTACCTTATACCATTTACTTTATTTTATTTGTACTCCCAGTTTGATGACAAAGAGCACTCTGAAGTTAAAAGTATCCCCGTCTTAAAGATTACAATTAACGGAGACTCCTTTGATGTGCTTCGTAACATGTAATGTGCTTAAAACAATTTCATTCGTGTTGGTGTTATTCGTGTTACGTAGAAGGTCTTCAGTAAGCAATTAAATAAACGGAAAGTAATGCAATTTTAATAGTTTTAAATATTTTACTTTTTATACAACTACTAAAGGGCCCCCGTGGAGAATCGTGGCAACACAAATCGAAACTGACTATTGTATACTATAATATTTTCATAGTAATGACGATTTTTAGGACAGAAATTGTTTATTTGTATACTAGCAGCTCTACCCCTGCGGTCACATATGATGATGCCAATTCAAACGTCAAAATCCCTAATTTTTTCATAGTTTTTAAATTGTTTAATATGATTTTTTAAGGAAATGATGATTGATTAGGACAGAGGCACTGGGATCTAAGTTGGGAGGGGGAGGGGGATAGCTGTGACCTTTACATAATGTACGATATAGATCGAAATAGGCACTCCATATCCCCAAAATTTATCCAAAAAATCCCTAATTTTGTCAATTATTTTTCTTTTTTTTATAGAAATTTAAAATATTTTTGGAATAAAAGGTAGCCTAAAATATTCTCTGAAATATTCTACATGTTAATGAAAGTTTCGTCAAAATCGGTCAGGTCATTCCGGAGATTAGCCAGGACAAACAGACTGCATACAAAATATTTACAAATGTGTGTTTAGGGTTTGTTAATGAGTGAATAACCATTCGAGCTTAGAATAAACTTATATTTTGAAATCACAGGCTTCAATTTTATTAATATGTATAGATAGAAGATAGACAAATAATTTTCAAGTTATAAAATATGACCAAACTGTGTAACGGTAAAGTAATAATTTAATTTGGTTAAATAATTGTCCTAGTAAATGGCATCATTTTAATATTGATCATATATATAGTAAGCCTTTTTCGTTGTTTTTGTGTGTGCTATTACCTAACCCAAAAAAAACTGTTTTTTGTGAAGAATTACCTGATTCCAAATTTGCTAAATTCTTTGTTATTTTAATAAATGTAAATGCTTTCGCGAAACGTATTTTGGTTCAGTACAGGCCGAACCTAAAATTGTGTTAAACTTTTGACCCAAACCAGCTGTTTTATTTATAATATATAACTACAAATGTTTGAATTATAATTCAGTAAGCCTTTTACATTGACTTTCCCTCTATGTTTGTTATTATTTCGTTTACCTAATGTAAAAGGTCTTCCTAAGACTCTGATCTGTCTCATCCCACGCTGGCCCAGCTCGACCACCCCAACGAGTTAAATCAGGTAGGAGTAGGCCCAGGGCCGGATTTACCATGGGGCAAAGTGGGCCCGTGCCCATAACGGCAAATTTTTAGGAGCGGCAAATCGGCAAAACTGGAATTTAGAACAAAACTAAAACTCCATTCCAGTTTTACAACAGGATGCGTATGAGCGTCTGACATAGATGTAGTCATGAAAGCTAATGCCAAGTTATTCGTTTAACTCAAACTAAATGTACGCCTGTACACTGACGTGTTTGTGAGTGTGTGTGAGAGATAGATGCGGCCACTGCTTCTAGCCCAGTCAATAAAGGGAAAAAATAGGCCTTAGTGGGAAGTAATTAGTGAAAAGCTGAAATTTTGTCAGATGTTACAATAGTATAAGAGGAGTATTTACACAAAAGTCCCCGCCCCTCCCCCTCTTGCTTCCCCCCCTACCCCCCCTTAAAGTTCACTTTTGAAAGATTTTTTATTTTGTCAATATCTAAGAGATAAAAAGCGATAGAGTAATTTTTATTTCGTTATTGTAATCCTTATAATATTCTCTATCAAAAATGTTCTTTGCGTTTAAGCTATAAAACAATTATTTACCGTGTATTTTTAAATTTAATGTTAAAATTTTAACTTTTCTATTACAATAATTACATGTTAAGCTATATTTTATTAATATGAGACAAGTTATGAAAAAATGGCACAAATAAAACTTTTAGGGTATTTTTCAATCTTTAAAATGATATAAGTTTTATAAATGTTAAGTGCAGCCAGTTGACATAATCGGACTGACAAAGGGAGACGGCGCGGGGCGCACGAGTCCTCGAGGGCCGGATCAGCCCGTTGGCATATCAGCGGTCAATCTGCAGTAGATGCCTATTGTTTGGACTTTTATTTGTATAGCTGGTCTAATTATAGGTATTACAATGGTTAAATAGAGGTAAACATTTATTTTATTTTTTTAATATTTATTTATTTTCTGGTATTTATTATTGCAGTGATAAACACACAATATGATTTCTTTTAGCCAAGCCAATAAAGGGGAAAAATAGGCCTTATTGGATATAATTAGTGAAAAGCTGAAATTTTGTCAGATGTTAGAATAATATAAGAGGAGTATTTACACAAAATTACCCGCCCCTCCCCCACCCCCTTTAAGGGGTATTGCTTGCGTCTACAGTTTTCGTGGGAAGTATGTCAAGTGCGGATGTTTCATAGTAGTGAGGTGACAAATTTAGTGCGTTAAGGGGGCGCTTGCCTGCCCGCCATATTGAATCTGATTCCCATAAGATCAATGCTACAGAATAAGTCGTTTTTTTCCGTTAATTCGTGGAATAAATTTAAAAATTTGGTTTCATTTTGAAGTACTGTCATATGCGGATGTTGATTGCCGAATACATTTTCAGAAACCGTTTTATTGTTTTCATAAACGTATGATATAAATAGTAAAAAATAGTAAACTTTATAAATTTTTTACTCAGTTGCAAAAAGAGATATTGCAAAAATCCTTAGCAATAAACACCCACAATCTATTTTACTTTAAGAAAAAAAATACAGCTTTCGTTTTTTAACAAAAACAGCACAAAAATATGCTTAATAGTGAAGGTATGTTTTGGTTATTTAACATTGAAATTGGTACCCAATATCGTAGTTTTGAATGTGGAGAGCCGAGCCTTAACAGTGTTAATAACTTGCATAGTTACATTTGCTTATTATTTTACTTATTTATGATTCCTTACCGAGTTTTCACAAGGTAACCCTATTGTATTGTTTACTTTAGAAATAAATTAGTTTCATATTCATAATTTATCTGTTTTCGTATCATATTAAAAACAACAGTATATTTAAAACGCATATACTTAAAATATTTTAAAACTTTACAATAAGTGTTTAATTTTATAATTTTCTTTCTAAATTTGAAAATTTTTTTTACGAAAGTCATTATTATAAATAACTGAACAATGGATGATTCAGATTTGATTTGCTTAATTTGCGGTAACAAACTTATCAAGGATATTGTAGTTGTAAAAAATGGAATTGACGCTATTTACGAAGCTAGTAATAAAAGAAAAGATAGTTTACATAAAAAACTACAAGGAAAGAGTACTATCAAACTACACAAGTTATGTAGGCAACAATACACAAGACCTTCGAGTATTCAAGCAGCTATTAAGAAACTAGAGGAACAAAACAATGAACCTAGTACGTCAACCACTGGAGTTACTCGTAGAACCCATCATGATACGTTTGATTTTAAGATGTGCTGTTTTATTTGTGGAAAATTAGCAAATCATAACTCTAAAACTCCATCTCAGTATAGAAAAGCATTTCACGAAGTAACAACAATAGAATTTAAAGACAGTTTTTTACAAAAGTGCAACGTTAGAAGTGATGTACGGGGCGAAACTGTAAAAGCCCGACTTTTAAGTGCAATCGATTTGGTAGCAGCAGAAGCGCGTTATCACAGACATTGCTATTCAGAATTTATGAAATCTAAGCCGATTGAAACACAAAAAGGTAGGCCAAAAACAAAATTAACTTATACCTTTACTAAAGTATGCAATTACATAGAAAACAATGATGAGTGCCAATACGCGATAAAAGAAGTTCAGGACATTTTCAAAACTTTATCCAATGAAGATGAGGTTTATTCTAACAAGCATTTAAGAAATCTCCTTCAAGAACATTTTAAAGAAAGACTAACAATGATAAAATTTTCTGGAAAAAAGTGTTTTTTGTCTTACTGACAATGTGCATAAAATTATGGACCAATGGTATAAAAATAGGGTTGTTGATGAAGAAGAAGAGAGAAAGAGGATTGTTTTAGCGGCGGCCTCGATTATAAGAGAAGACATACAAAGGAAAAGCTATGATTTCAGTTCGTATCCAGATTTAGAAGTAATTAAATCCAGTGGAGAAAATCTCATTCCAGAGACTCTTAAAATGTTTACATCACATGTTACAAAAAAGAAAAGCTTATCCGAATCACAGCAAGTTGATAAGAAATGCCTTGTTATAAATCATGCAATAGTATCTGCAGTAAGGCCTAGGTCATTTCTTTCACCTATACAGACAAGTCTTGCTTTATCTTTACATCGACTATACGGATCCAGACACTTAATAAACATGTTGTCCTCAATGGGAGTGTGCGCGTCATACAATGAAACTACAACCTACATGACTTCACTAATCAGTTATTGAATCAGATGGATTTCTTCAACATGTTTTTGACAATGCTGACGTGAATGTACGAACGTTAGATGGGCTAGGCACTTTTCATGCTATGGGAGGGATTCAGTGCATCACACCAGGTTCTTGTGTCAAAACTGAAACCACAGTGAAAAGGGTTGCAATTGGATCTTTTCGTAACACTGCAACTATTCGGGAGTACGCATATCCAATGAAAAGAAGAAATGTTGGTCTGTCTAACATTATCATCGAAGACTTAAATCAACTTCAAGAAGTAAGATGTCTATCAAGTTTGCCTTCACAATATTTGCATCCCCTCAACTTTGTTTGGCTTTCCGATATACAATCACAGCCTGGGTGGAGTGGATTTATGACCAACCTGACGACAAATTCAGAAGACTTTCAAACAACATACATTATAGCAGTACCATTTATTAATTTGTATTCCAGCAATATTTCAACAATCTTCACAGCAATGCATTTTGCAGCTGATCAAAGCAAAAAACAAAATCAAACCTGTATTGTTACTTTCGATCCGCCTTTATTATTAAAAGCTATGGTTATAGTGTCTGCCTCTGATACGGACAGTAATATTTCTAAGATTGTTGTCCGTTTGGGAGGTTTTCATTTATTGATGTCTTATATGGGAGCTGTTGGAAAAATTATGGAAGGGAGTGGTCTTGAAAACCTCTGGAGCACAGTATACGGAAAAGCTACGGTAAGTCATATGATGAATGGGCACCCGTACGACAGATGTCTTCGTGCATTTACACTTACAGCGAGCCATTTTTTCATAACTTGTCTCATATTAATAAAAAATAGCTAAACATGTAATTATTGTAATAGAAAAGTTAAAATTTTAACATTAAATTTAAAAATACACGGTAAATAATTGTTTTATAGCTTAAACGCAAAGAACATTTTTGATTGTGAATGTTATAAGGATTACAATAACGAAATAAAAATGACTCTATCGCTTTTTATCTCTTAGATATTGACAAAATAAAAAAGTCATTAGAAAGTGAACTTTAAGGGGGGTAGGGGGGGGGAAGCAAGGGGGGGAGGGGCGGGGACTTTTCAGAAAATATTCCTTATATAATCAACTAACATCCATGAAAAAATCAGCTTTTCACTAATTAGTTCCCACTCAAACCCTTTATTGACTCGGCTATTCGTGCATCCTCGGCTGTCTTCGGCGGCGAATCAATTAACTTCGTGCCTTCGGCTAACACCGAGAAAGGCGAGAAATCACAGTTGTCTGTATTGTCATTCGTTCAGTTCAGTCTTATTGTTGTTTGCGTTTCACCATCACCACTTTTTCACTGTTCTTGTGCTGCAGAACAACTCTTCAGTGCGATTCGTTCAGTGTAAAACTGATTTACTGTACTTTTGTTTTTAAAGTTTTAAACGTTGTAGCCTATAGTAGTGTAGTGTGTTTTAAAGAAAAGTGTTTTCAAACTCAACATGGATGGACGTAATTGTTTAAACTGTATAATGTATAGTAAACTCAAAATACTTGATTTGAAATTGATGTGTCTTTTATTATTTTGCAAAACCACTTCTGAATTTCACCGTAATAATGTAATTAAATTTGTAAAAGTAAAATTAGATTTAGCCCCCTCACCTCCTGTTGGTGTAATCATACAGAGATATTAATAAAAATTTAGTATAATATTTCTCTAAAGATGAAACATTTATTTGTTTGTAATTCAAACTACATATATTACAACCGGAAACGTTGTGGCACTGGTTCGTTGATTCCGTTTTACCTGTTTTTATACCTTGTGTTGTTTTTATTCAATTGATAGCAAGGCAGCTCAAACTCCTCGAGAGTTCTTGACTGAATTTATTGAACTATAATCGGAGTTTACCTGCTTGTGGCTCATTAAGAGCAAAGAATACTCCGACAGGAATAAAAAAGACCATGCGCCCATAGCGCTCGTTCAAAAATACAAGGAGTTTGATCTGTTTTCAGACAGAAACACTGTTGTTAAAAAAAGTAATGCATTGCGTACGGTTTATAAGAAAGAACTATCAAAAGTTAAATATTCGTCAATGAATATTGGACAAGAAATCGTTGCATGTAAACAGTACTCACACTTTCGATTTATTGTAAAGTGCAAACCGGGCTTAAAGCTCAATGGTGCTCGACCGGGATATTTTGACAATAATATAGGGATACCTTTGAATTCATCAAGATTTTAACTTTCTAAAACTGCCATCCAACCAAACGTCAATTGCATAGTTCCAAAGCTATGGAATTGTCTGTAAACCTTTGCAATTGGACAAATTTCAACGAATAAAACAGTATATTTTGAGTTCGAGATATTTCTTATAATTCGAATTATTTCAATAGACTTTTTTATATCTATTTATAGACCAAAGTTAAATCTTTCTTTTGGTGTAAAGCAAACTATATTTACTCTAACGGTTTTGTTCGTACAGTTCTGAGAAATACCGACAAATGGGAAATTCAAAACTCGACTTTCTCACGCTCCCGAAGTAGCACTTCCAACGGGTTTTCACACAGAACGTCGTTTTTGATGTGTCCGTGAGAAGTTCAATTCGTTTGATCTAATTTTGTGATTCAAGTAAAACTGAGTCAAATACTTTTATGAAATAATAATTTACAAATTTACAGTTCAATTCTTTGATTTATTCTCTACACTTTCTTATTGTAATAATATTTCATATTTGGGCAGGGAATATATTCCTAAATTACTATTCATACTAGGCCTAGTTTTGTTGGGAATCTTGGAACTGGTGTTTTCAAAATAAGAAATTTGAAATTGATAAATATTTTTATACAGTTCTATTCAGAAATAAATTACGAAATTTTTTACATTTACGAAAAAAATACAAAAAATTTTTACTACATTTTATGTAGGCATAAAGTTGAACTTTTTCCTTTCGTTACTAAACATTTTTATTTCTTGAGCTTATAACTTTGTAAATTTTACATCAATCATTTTACTGGCATATATAAATTCTTTGAACCTTTCTCTACAAAAAAAGCTATTGAACAGTTTTGGATTGGTTTATAATTACTATATTTGGCGAATTTTTGAAAATATGCTTGCACAACCACCGAAATGGCTTAACTTCAGAAAAACGATAGCGTTAACACTTCTAGTGTTAACTGTGGGGAGGGCGGCAATTTTGGGGGGACCATAGGCGCAAAATATGTAGATCCGGCCCTGAGTAGGCCTACTCCTAACTTGCGAAATATTCGCACGGATCAGCTAGTTATCTATAAAGAGTGTGCACTTGATTGCATTCCTTCATAAACATAATGTGAAAAGCAATTATAAACTACGAAATTTGATAAAGTTGGTTGTTATGGTAACGAATGTAAATGCATTCAACAAACATGTGTTGGTCCCGTATATTCCGCACCCATTTTACTTTCTCCCTATACTAGAGTATAGAGAAAATATAGCGATCGCAAAAAATCGATGTTGACATTTTTGTGGAAATATCCGTTTTGGGACCCTCTGAGTCCTAACAAGTGGTCTGTTACAAAATGTCTGTCCGTACGTATGTCTGTCTGTATACAAAGCTAGAGAGAAAACTATTCGAACAATTTTCACCAAACATGTCAATTAGGCCTGTATGGATGCACAAAAAAAGGTTTTGAACATTTTTGTAAAATAACCCCCTAACTATTTTGATAAAATTTGGCTTATTTGTAGGCCTTAACTACCCTAATATATGCAAAAACCCGCATTTTTATACAAATTCTCGTTTAGCTAAAAATAATAATAATAACTGATTTTTGGGGTTTTTCGGCTGGAAAGGGGATTGTTTTTCAAAATTTTTCAAAACATTTTTTTCGTGCATCTATACAGGCCTAATTGACGTGTTTGGTGCAAATTTGGTCGAAATCGAATGAATAGTTTTCTCTCTACCTTATAATAATAATATTTATTAGTTAATCTCCTACTTTAATATCACCTCTCCTACCCCTCCTACAATTATGAAGTCACAATGAATCTGATAATAATAATAAGTTAAATATGTTTGTGAGAAAGTATGTGCCAGTTCCTGGTACAGTTTATTTTAATTCCATCAGCTGTTTTATCTGTTATATGGTTGGGAGTGAACCATCATTATTGATGGGTTTTTGATCATTTTCATCCCGTAAAATAAATATTTTGCAAAATCCTTTCTTAGTGCACTTTTTTATAGTGGTAAGCAGGTAAAAATGTCCAGTTTCTGGCTATCAGAGTTTTGGCTGTACCCTACGTTAATTATGTATCAGTAAGTCAG